>PVJD01004549.1:0-133978 GCA_004026545.1 Mormoops blainvillei
TGACTCTGAATGGCCCTGCTCCAAGGCAGGTCTGAAGCTGGCCTGTTACTGACATGCAAAGTAACTCTGAATGGCCCTGCTCCTTGTCTCCCTTCTCCATGGTTCCTGCCTTGGGGTGGGGGAGGGAGAATAGCTCATATTTTTCTTGGACACCCCACATTCTGGACACAGGTACAAATCCCCCTCTGGGTGGGGGGGTGCCCTGGGTGGACCCTGTTACAAGAAGAGAGGTATCTTCCCCTAAATCCCCATTATTTCGGTTCTACCTGTGTAATGCAGATTGGAATCACAAACTCCTCTTTCTGGGCCAGGCTAGGGAATGAGCATGTAGCGACTGAAAACAGAGGCTGGAAAGTGTGGATGACAGTTGGGGAAATCAGGCCACGTTTTAATAAAACCTCACTAATTGTGGACAGTATGGTTGTTTTAAAGTTGTGTTATGATCGGGTGTAAAATCAAATAATGTGTTTACTTGATTATCTATGTATGGAAAAAAGAGCCTAATCTTAAAACATCCATATCACTAATGTCTTTAGCATTTTTTTCAATGAGTAAATTCAGTCTTTTATTAAGGAGGGGAGGTGAACAAGATATAAACCTTGTTCCCATTTTGTAAAGACCGTATCCTGGATTGGCAGCTGCACACATCAGTCTCTGATCGGGCAGGCTCAACAGTACCGTATTTCAGATAAAGCAGCAGAAAAGGCTCAACTTTCATAGTTGTGCAAGACAGAGAGACAGTGGTGTTTAAATGGTCATTTATTGTCCTCCCTGTGCCTCAAATCCTGTGATTAGAGGAATGATGAACAGCGATGGCCTCACTGCACTTGGAACACAAAGGAAGGTACGGGTGGTCCCAGGTCTCACCGGCTAGTGTACTCCGATAGCCTGAGTTTCTGGGTAGACGGTCAGTCCTTCGCCTGATGCTTCCTTATAGAGTCAAACCTTGGTTGTCCAGCATCCTGGTACTTAATCAGTTTGGTTCTCGACCAAGTTGTTCACGGAAAAAAAAAAGTCTCAGTTGTCTAACAACTTCAGGTCTTAATTCTCTACCTGGCAACCTTGTCCTGCTGATGCCTCTGTGATCACAGTATCTCTCAGGAGACTAACAAAGGAGATTCGGTGTTCAAACAAATCGCTTCTCAAACAGATTTCTGGAACAAATTAAGTTTGAGGACTGAGGCTCCACTGTATTCTGCCCTGAAGTTTGAGTAGAGCAGTGGGGGCAGTGACCAGTTTCACAGACAGCCTCACAGACAGAACTGTCTCCTCTTTTTCGTTAAGTATTTAAGCCACAGAGCACACTAGCTTTGTGGTTGTTTTTCAGGAATAGCTAAGAAATAGAAGAAAGATCTGGAAGATCTATTTTCAGGAATAATAATCTTTCCTAAATTTATGGCAATAATAATGCTTTCTTAACATTTTTAAATAATTTTAAATTTTTTCAAGTTTTTATTTTAGAGAGAGGAGAAGGGAGGGAGAAAGAGAGGGAGAGAAACATTGATGTGAGAAGGAAACATTGATTGGTTGCCTTCCACGAGTGCCCCAACCAGGGATTGAACTTGCAACCCAGGCATGTACCCTGACCAGGAATCGAACCTGTGATATTCCAGTTTGTGGGATGATGCCCAAACAACTGAGCCACAACAGCCAGGACTCTTAAAATTTTTAACACATCAGAAAAGTTTCCTCAATGTTTGTGTTATATAACCACGGACATGTTTAGAGCAATGATTTTTAAATATAGCTGTGTTAATAAAAATAATATAACTGACTTTATGTAACTGCAAATTGATGGCAGTATTGGTTTTTGTTTGAATTAAAATTAATCACAGTTTTCATCATTGCAGTCTTGTGTTAATGGATAATTCTTCACAATTACTGTAATCTTCTGCTTTTTACATAGAAACAATCTATTATAAATTAGAATAATATGTGAGTATAATTGTTGGTTTAATATATTAGATGTCACATTTGGGAACATAGAAATGAGGCATAAATAGGATAACCTGGAATTGAAAAACTTATTGTAGATTAATGTTTATTTTTTCCCTCTGTGTTAAATTTGTAGCACTTTTGGCCTTATTCTGAGTTTACATTAGTTTCTGATTTTCATCTGATTAATTTTATAATACCTACTTACTCTATGACCTGCTTATCAGATTACTGATATAAAAAGTAATTTTTTAAAAGTTTGGTGATTTTGTTTCTGCTCAGCAAGTCTGCATTTGACTTACAGTTCTGTTTACATAATTTCACCAGCCTTAGACATGCTTTGTCACATTTTGCATGGCCACTGCCAGTGACAAATATGTTGACCTAAGGAATTTCTAAATGAGTAAAATTTATCTTTGATTCCCTCACTCTATCTTTTGGTACCCCTTCTCCTTCTCCAAGGGTGTTCCCAACTACTTCAGCCATTCCATTTCCTGATGGCCAGAGAATATTCAGATGGACACCCCCGCCCACCATCAATTTTGTTCATGGTCATCATCTGTCTTTATATTCAGTGTCCTATTCTGATTAGCCAGAACCCATGCCATACCAATTGTTAAGTTTTTTGAATCTCACCCCTATTAAAGGTTTTTGCCTCCTTCCTTTCCTAACAGGGTCGGCTTTTAAGGAAGTACCTGTGGCCTAAGTTATTTATATATTTTTATGGATTTGGGTCAATGTCAGATTTTCAAGGACACTGACTTGGAGAACGGTCAAGAGAATTTTGTTCAACACAGGGTAACTTGGAGGAACGGGTGAGACCCCTGTGGGGTTGGCTGGCCTCACACACAGGCAGGGAGGACATGTCTACACACTGCAGTCTGGTCCCCTGGAACTGCTACTGTCCTAAAATATTTTCTCCCATCCATGTGTTTCTAAAATTTGAGTTACATATTGAGTCCTTAGGCTTCTACTTTCAGCTGACATATTTTTATAAGTAAACATTTTTCTTTTCTGTGAAAAAAAATACCAAATTAAAAAGGCTTAAAGTATTAACCCAATTTGAAACCTGGATAAGCATATCAAATGTAAATAATAAAAACACAAACACATTGCTCTCAGAATCCTGGAAACCTTGCCCTGGCTGGTGTGGCTCAGTGCATAGAGCACCAGCCTGTGAACTAAGGGGTCACTGGTTCGATGAGCAGTCAGGGCACAAGCCTGGGTTGCAAACCAGGTCCCCTGTAGGGAGCGTGTGAGAGGCAACCACACACTGATGCTTCCCTCTCTCCCTCCTTTCTCTTTTCTAAACATAAATAAATAAAATCTTAAAAAAAAAAAAGAACACTGGAAACCTTGAGAAGAGCTCGAATGAAAAGGGGGATTACGTAAAAGGCACAGAAGACCAGAGCTGGTCGTTGAGGGCCTGGGAAGACATAGTTTGTCCCCTCCCTATGTGCGCAGGCAGGTGGTTTAGAGCCTGTGTACAGGTGGCACTATGACATATTTTAATTATTATTATTTGATGTGTCATCTTCCCGCCTCTCACTAAAGTGAGCAAAAGATACACAACCAAACGACTTACGGTGACTTTTCAACTAGAGGCTGATGAGTGATGCATCATTCTCACGGTCCTCTGACTTCAGTTCCCAGACGGGATTTCAGCAAAGCCCACGTGGCCGGTGAGATGCAGGAGGCGAAATGACAGTTGGGGGAGCTCCTTGCATTGGGCAGGAAGCGTTACTGGGGAATCTCCACGGGATCTAACTTTAATAGCAGAGAGCAGCGATTCGCCTTGAAGAGCCTGTGCTGATACTCAGATTGTGAAGCTTCCCCCTGCATTTCCTTCTCATCTTCACCTCAGGGTTTCCCATCTTTCCACCTGCGTCATTTAGTTTATTGGTATACGTGTCTGTCTTTCCCACTAGAGAGCAGGTTTCTCTGAGGATAGGGGCTGTGCTTTGTACATGAGGACTAGATGTTTGATAAATGTTTACTTAAAAGATAATGTATTTTGTGAAACATAGCCTAGCTAGATATGGTTTTGTGGAAATGAGATAAAGAGAAATCTAAATATAAGCTATTTTATTTTTTTAACTGATAAATAGAGTTGGTAGTGAAATGCCCTTCAGAATTGCTGTGTCTGAGTGGGGATCCCCCCTACAAAAGAACGGTCTTCTGGAGGGCGGGCCCCTTGTGGTACAGGCTTCCCCCGCTAGGTGAGTGTTCTAGGAACCCATCTGCATCAGTGCCGCAGCTGGCATTGTTCTAAGAGGCTGTGTGTGACTTCCGTGAAATTATTTTGAAGGCTCTGTCAACACCTTTGCCCATTTCGTGATGGGGGATTTATGAGCGCACCTGCCCACACCGAGCTGAGTGTTCAGCAGTTTTTGAGCAAAAAGGGCTCGGCCCCCGGACCCCACCCTTTCCTATTCACCCGCTCTCGCTCCCAGCAGCTTTTTTGTTTGTTTCCCGGGATGAAAAAAAGTCCTCAAAGGGAAACATTTTGCAGATGTGAAAGAGGTGAAACAAACAGCAGAAGCACTAAAAGGCATCAAAATTGGCGAGTTCAAAACTGTTTTGAGCAGTAGAAAAAACATCTCCATAGGCATATTGCATCAAATGAAGAGTACTTTGAAGATAACTGAAGTTTAAACGTGTAAGAATAAAAACACCTGTTTTTATAAATAAATTCCAGGTTTTTGCCCACCCCCCCAATATATCCAGCTACCAATTTCAGTGTCAATATGGTATGCATAGAAGCTAAAGGTGTGTAGAGTCTGGAGTCAAATGATCTGGATCTCAAAATCCCGACAGTAGAAGCCAGTTTTTGACCCTGGTAGCATGATTTAAGCACACTGTGCCTCAACTTCCACATCTATAAAATGTGGATAGCAGTAGTAGGGCCTCCCTCATAGAAGTCAATGAAGCTAATGTGTAGATGGTGGTTTTAAAAGATCCACGACTTATTTGATGCTCCATTCATCAAAAAATGCAGTTTATTTCCTCTCCGCTTGAACTTGTTTGGGTCTTTGCACTACCCATTGAATAGACTGTGGTGGAAAGGCTTCTGCCAGACTTTGAAAGGTCGACTAAAAAGGACAACTTCTGCCATTACAGTAGTCCCTCACCTTGGGGCATGTGTCCCAACAGCCCCAGTGGATGCCTGAAACCAGGGATAGTACCAAACTCCATACATATACAGTTTTTTTTCCTATGCATACATTCATACCTATGGTAAAGTTTAATTTATAAATTAAGTAATTTCATGGATAGAAGATTTGTTTTTACCATAGATCTTAGCAACCTCAGCATATTTTTTCTTTCCTTATAAAATTGAGAACTCTTACCTTTTTACCTAAAGGAATCACTTTACGGCTTCCCTTTGGCATGTCCGAATCATCAGCGTCACTAATCTTGAGCTCTGGGACATGATTAAGTAAAACCAAGGTTCCTTGAACACAAACGCAGTGATGTTGGGACAGTAGATCTGATAACCTAGGTGGCTGCGAGGCCTCCAAGGGGTGGGGTGTATAGACAGTGCGGATACACTGGAAAAAGGAATGATTACATCCAGGAAGGGATGCAGTGGGACAGTGTGAGATTTCATCACGCTACTCAGACTGGTGCACAGTTTAAAACTTTTGGATTTTTTATTTCTGAAAATTTCCAGGTAATATTTTCAGACCACAGGTAATTGAAACCATAGAGAGCAAAATTGTGGTTGGTTTTGTGGGGGCAGAGACTTCTGTATGTCTTGGAAGACTATATGAAAACCTTCAGCCATCACGTGAAAAGTCTGGTTGTGCTGAGGCTGCTGTGTGGAGACCACCTGGATAGACCACCTAGAGAGACATGCCCAAGGAGGCCCAGGTATTTGATCCCAGCGATTTGATTCCTCTGGGGCCAGGTGAGCTTATATGAATGGAAAAGCTTTCAAGATGGTCTTGGCCCCAACCACTGCTGGACAGCAACTGCTTGAGAAACCCTGAGCCCAGTTGACCCCCAGATTCATGAGCAAATTTGCTCTAAGCTGCTTTAGCTTAGAGCTGCTAAGCAATAGGTAAGTGTGTTTGTTATTGTTAGATCAGTCTTTGCTGTTATTTTGCTGTTACCTCACCTAACCCATGTTATCTGTAAATCAGGGGAATCAGGACCTGTATTATCTACCTCATGTGACTGTGATGTAGATTAGTTGAGATAATGTAGGAAAGTCCTTTGAAAAGTCATAGCGTATTTTACTTTTTTTTTCCCTTTTTCTTTCCTACTCTTAGCAGGAGTTTAATATTGAGAAGGTATTTGCACTCCATCTCTAATGTTATCTTTTTAGAAGTAAAATGGCTTGAATGTTTTCTCACACTTTTTTAAACATTCTTAGGAACTAAATGAAAAATTTAGATGAATCATTTGTTCTTGGCGTACAAAGTTGCCAGATTGACACAGCTGTTAAAATCCCTGAGTCTAAAAACAGAAAATTCTGTATCTTGCTAACTTGACTTCAGGCTTTTCATGTTGTTCTAAACGGAGTATAAAATAAGCATGTTCTAGGAGGTGATTACGTAGTCAATTTTATTAAGATGTGGTTTCAGGATCAATTTCTGCACAGCTACCTGCACTTAGACCTGCTATCCACAAGGTGGAGGCAAAGGCTTTTATTGGAAACGAGCATGCCTTCCCGAGGCTTTTCCTGGGGCGGCATACAGCTGATGCGGAGAGGCGTGCTTCTGATACTGAACAGAGAGGACAGACACCTAGTTAATTTTTAGAAAATTTCTTACTGGGGTACACACAATATAGGAATCCCAAACCCCTGACCTATATATGGATGGGAAAGTAGGTGCCATCATTAACTGCAAAGTAGAATTTACCAAAAAGCTTAAGTTAATAAAAGTAGGAGCCTCGTCTCGTGGCGGTGGGTGTGGTGGAAGGAAGAATGCGGTAGGTACCTCATTGGCTTAATGAAGAAAAGAATATTTCAGGGCCTGGAATAAATGGGAAGGATGGATTAGCCTCTGGGAAAGACCATCTTTTGACTTGTTATCTATGGGGTTTTCTTTAACAGGAGACAAAAATTTCATTTTATAGTTGACACAATTTTCATCACGCAGTAGCAGACTGAGATAGAGCTGTGTTAGAAATTACCTCTGGGCGATATAATCAATCACTTAGCCAATAGGTGCTTAATGGGTTGATCTCAGATGCTTTTGTTTTTTAATTTGGGGGAGGGTGCCAAGTTTCTACAGCAGGAATTCGCAGGTCTGGTTGCACAGTTTCCGATGAAAATTGATGGGCCCCGAACCTCTGAGAGGGGTTCTGGGTACTGCTCAGTCTTGTTTGGTTTCCCTTCAAAGTTCTCTACATGATTCCAACGTGCAGCTCAGGTTGAGGATCACTGATGTAGAAGCTGGGTGGGGGGTGAGACTTATGTGGTGGGAAGAGGTACACAAAGGGGAGACTGGAGGCATAAAAAGACAGCCTTCTAAGCCTTCTTGTTTATTTTTATCTATTTATCTCCAAATTGAGTCAACTGTCAAGTTGATTAAAGTCTTGCTTATGAGAGCATATTGTTGTTGAATTAAATGACAAATAGAAATGCCTTTCCCTTGTTATGTTTTTAAATTAAAATCTCCATACACAGGAGCTTTGCTTTTCAAGAATTTCCAGGGGACACATTAATTAATACACTAATCCTGTGCAGTTCCCAGGTGATGGTTTAAGAATCACCTGTGGGATGACTTAGGCATCCAGAAAAATGCAGGAGGCTAGTACTGCAGCTTGAAAGACTTTAAACCTTGTAAAGGACAACAAAAATAACAGTTTGTGTGATGGTTAGATTTTACGTGTCAGCTTGGCGAGGCTATGGTGCCCGTTGGTTTAGCCAAGCATCGGTCTAGATGTTACTTTAAAGACATTTTGTAGATGTGATTAACATCTATTACCAGCTGCCTTGAAGGGATGATTACTTCTGATACTGTGCGTGGGCCTCGTCCAATCAGGGGAAGGCCTTAAAAGCAGAACCCGAGGGTTCGAAAAGAACCCTGCTTCGAGACTGCAACATAAAAGCCCTGCGTGGGTTTCCACGCCGCTGGAGCCGCTTTCTGACTTCAGGCTTGGCAGCTCCACTACTGGGTAAGCCGATTTCTAAAGTTCCTCCATCGCCCTGTCTCTTATTATTTTTATTTCCTTGGAGAACCCTGATGGATACAGTATAAATGTCGTTCTTAGAAATGAAGGAGAGTTCTGTTTATTTGTTTTTATCATAGTGAGGACCCAGGTTTTTGAAAGACGGTGGTATATAGGTATAAAAAAATTGAGGACTCCTTATATAACTGCCATTACCCAGTCAAATCAGCTGTGGTTGAGAGGAGATGGAAATTCAAAAACCTTTCTTTAGTGTTGGGAAGCACTTTAGGAAGTAAGCTTGGATTTGGGCAATGTCTTCTCAAAAGGCCTCAGCTTCCTACAAAATGGAACAAATGAAGGCATAATTATGCATATAAAGTCTAAAGTTAAAACTTCTGTACCAAAATGATGGAATATTGGGGTCAGTGGTTCTTAATATAAAAAACTGGTAAAACGTGTTCAGAGTTCCCTTTAAAATGTATCCAGGGGAATTATGAAAACACTACTTCAACCAATTATGTAATATTTATTGAATACTTGGTGACAAAAAAATCGCCCAGTTCTACCAGCTCAGGCATAAAAATACTTGACTAAAATGGACTAGTTTTTAGTAGTTATTGAACAATTTGTAAATGTAATTTCTCAAAGAACAGCAGAATTTTCCAAAAGTAATTTCTCAGCAATAATTCTGGGTGATATCCAAAGGAAAGGGGCCATGGTTAAATTTAGGAAACAGTAAATTTTATACTGTAAGTTGTGACTCTTCAAGGGAGATATATCAGGTCAGCCAAAAAGTCCGTTATGTTTTTTCCGTACAATGGCTCTAGCAATGCTTAGCTGTCTTTAACTTCATTTGAAACACTTTTGTTAGATTGTATTGTGACAGCTGTCACATCAAGGTGCATTTAAAAAAACTTATCAAAATTGGTGAATTTTTGTGCAACTATTTTAATATTGAAGATGGAAGAAGATAACACAACATTTTTGGCATATTATGCTTTATTATTTTAAGAAAGGTAAAAATGCAACTGAAACATTAAAAAATTTGTGTATTGTATGGGGAAAGTGCTGAGACTGATGGAATGTGTCAAAAGTGGTTTGTGAAGTTTCTTGGAACTATTGGCATTTAGGCCAAATAATTCTTTGCTGCGGGGCTGTCTCATGCATTGGAAGATGTTTAGCAGCACCCCTGGCCTCTAGCCACTAGAAGCCAGTAGCGGGAGATAACCGGCATACTCGAAATAACCAAATCAATAAAGTTATTGGTGAAAATGAAAAATGTCCCTTATGTTACAGAAAAAAATGTAACAAACTTTTTGGCCAACACAATACTATGTTTGTTTCCAAAACGGATTTGATTAGGAAACACATTCTTCAATCATTTCCATTAACCTTGTGTAGATGTTGGAAGTGAAAGCTAAGACTCTGTGTTTTTCTTCACTAATGTTATTACTTTCATTTACTTTTATGGAGTCTCACTCTCCTCATATTTTGTCAGTGATGCGTCTCAGAGTTGGTGTTGAAGCTTCAGCAAGATAATTTTGGAAGTAAAAATAATTTTAAAAAATTTGTAAATGCTGCCTAAATATAGTTTGTTGCTTTTGTTACTTTGTGGCATCTGATGTATTTCCCTATTTGAAGTTAATTTCCCATTTTAAAATCTTTGTGGGAGGTAGGACTATACCTTCAGCAGAAGCTGCAGGGAACGGGCATTTTCTCAGTTCCTGGCAATCTCAGCTGAAATCTTGGGCACCTGACCTTGATCCAGTTAATGAAATGTTCCCTACTGGGACTCAAAATCTTGAAGTGACCAGGGATGATTTGGTTAATGTGACTCCAGTTATATTTGCTATAGAATGTTTCATCTCTACAGATAACTCTACATCTATCTTTGGGTGAATTCAAATTCCTTGAGGCAATTAACTATAAATATAGGTTTTCTTGGCTTGTTTCAGAGAGGTATTTATTCTGAAAATATGAGCTTTCTTTCAAGGCAAAATATTTTAAGATAGAACACCTTCACTTTCTCTGGGTAAAGAAAGCACATAGAATATCATTTATAATGTATATTTTATATATGTAATTAAATCAAGTGGAAATCAAGGCATCTTTAGAACTTTGACTCCGTAAATTGTTCTTAAGAGTTCTTGGCAAAAAATAAACTTGTTCAGACCAATTTTTTTTTTTGGCAAGGCATGTACTACCTAATTAATGCCATACAGTTTGCAGCTGGGAGCAAGAAATTCTCAGGAATTTTTTAGAAGTGAGCTATCTTAGTCCACTTATGGTCGAACTCTGGCGAACTTGTTCCTAATAGTACCTAAGCCTGAGAGGCAATCAAGTAATGGAGCTCAGTGCATTGGGAATTGGAAAGTGGATGCTTAAAGCTGTGAATCTTTTAGGCACAACGGGGATCTAGACAAAAGCAGGGGCTTGTGACGTCGATGCCCCTACTGAATTATCTTGGTGCAAATCACAGGCACAGGGCTGAAGGTCAGCCTTGCAACATCATCCGCAGAAGCATTTATGGTTTGCATTGTATTTCAATTTATTTTGATAGCAAATCATTGTACTCATCATTGTACAAAGATATTATAGCTGATAAAAATTGGGGAGTACCTAGCTGTCCCCCCAGGAGCATGGTTTTGCCTGGGTTAGGCCTCAGATATCATTTCCAGGATGGTCCCAGCTTTAGGTCTATGAGAATAATGGAAATAAGTGTTAGAAAAACAGGGCAATTGGGCAACAATAATAATTCTGCTTAATAGTCAAGTTGTTTTTATGTTTAAATAGTAAAAAAAAGTAGGAAATTCCCAAGGCCTGCATATAAAGCCATCACTTAGGCTAAGTAAATTATACATTTTTTTTCTTCAATAATGTGTATAACTTACTGCTTTATGAGGGTAAAAATATTCACTGCCAGAGCAAAAAACAGACAACACGACAGTGGCGAATGAGCCTCCCCACCCCTGCTTCTGGTCAGGGGATTGAGATAATAGTTTAGTAGTTGTGTTTTAGTAAAACAGAATGGGAGTTGTTATCAAATCACTGAGTTTGTAATGAGGCAAATGTGTTTTCCCCTTGATTTTTCCCCTTTTCTAACACAGCACAGCAGAGTTGTATCATAATTCTATTTGCACGGTGCAAGAAATTCCATCTTTCATTGTTCTCAATGAGTTTATGCCTGGAAGTGAGGTTTCCCTCACAGGGGAAGCACCTGGCTGTGCTGAATGTGATTCTGGTATTTAAAGTACTTTCCTTTCAGCCTGATTCTGCAGTGTGAGCCAACTTTTCTATCCATTGGCAGCCCAGGAAACACTAATTGTTTCGAAAGCTGAAGGAAATAAAAAGATAACTGGCTGCATGGGACTTGCTCAGAGGCAGTAATTCTCTCTCCAATGGGCATGCAAAAGTGGCCGCAATCAATTTTGGGGATGGAAGAAAAATTGATCAAGGGGACCAATAACTGTGAGAATAACAACTCAGGTTTATAATAAGACTTTAGTTAAGACTGAAATAGCATCAAACTGTTGCCTGGAAGACGTGAATTATAGGTGTACATAAGAATGAGAACATCCGAGACAAAGGCTTCAGCTTTTGTAAGCTGTTCAAATCTCTGAAGAGGGGTAGGCTTTCATTGAAAAGAAATACCTAGGCAGCCAGAGTTGGTTTCATAGCTTTTAGGAACTAAGGAGAAGTTGTCCTCTTAGAATTGTATGAGGTCATAGTTGCCAGCCAAGCCAAAGTCTCTCCTGAGAGCTGGATAGCAAGAGGAGGCTTACGGTTGCAGAGTGCAGTGACTATGCCTCGTTCCATATGCGGATTGTATTTTTTAGTTTCCTGTCTTTGCGACTAGTGGGCTGGATAGATTTTGTGTCCAGAAAATTTCACGTAACTTATTTTTTTAAAAGAACCTCTTTGTCAAAAAAGAACCTTTGTCATCTTTGTCAAGACACGTAGGCTTTAGCACCGCGCCCCCCCCCCCCCAAATAGTTTTAGTGACTGCTTCACACCAAATGGCACTGGCCACTTCTCCCATTGGACAGCTTACTTGTGACAGTAAGAGAAAACTCAGAGAAGCTGCAGCGGCGGGGAGAACGGCTTTGCTAGTATTACTGCTGCTACTTTCTACGCATTTTATATACATCTTCTCGGTCATCATAACACTATTGAGAGGTAGATATCATTTTCTTTTACAAAAAAACCTTTAAGCTTTAGGGAATTGAAATAACTTGTTCAGGTTCACAAAGATAGATAGCTGGAGTGGGGATTCTAATCCAGACTGGCTAATTCCAAAAATAAGTTTACTTGGCCCTCCCCATTGTACTTCCTGTCAGAGTGTTAGGTGTTTGTTTGTTTGTTTTTTACTGTTTCCGATAATTTGAGTAGTTTAGAGTTGAAAACCTGAATATGATGGAATGATTTAATTTCACTTGTCAATAGCTTTTGCATCTATATCATTATGGGGGAAATTGTCAGTCAATCAGCAAAATGAAAATTTCACATCATTGAAAATCCTCAACTTAATTAAGATCTAAAATAAACCAAAACCATTATTTAATAGATTTTTTAAATCTCAGAAGTAATATCTTTAAAATGAATACAATTAAATCTAGGGAGAAGATTTTTTTGTTGAAATGTACAAAGTTGAGGTCATCTTCAGTTTAAGGTATGGAATTCTGTCCAAAGTATTTTATGCTCTCAATATCTTCACAGATTTTAAAATGGGTGAAAATGTAATATTTGAAAGAAGCAAGGGGTATTTCTACAGTATTGCTTTAAATTTGAAGAATGCCTCTTTCCTCTTAAGAACACTATTGTGTTATCTTTAAGACTTGATGAACTCTTTGTAAACTCGTATTTTTTTTCTATAGAATGCATCAAAATCCCCGAGATGATCTCCATGCTGTCGTTATCTTAGATGTGAGGTCATGGTGGACTTATTACAGGCTGGGGACCCAGATTCCAGTCCTAAATGTGCTAGAAGTTGGTTGTGTATACTTGTGTAAGCTCCTTAACTTTTCTAGGTGCTTAATATTCTCATCTGTAAAATAAGTTTGAATAGCTAACAGTTAGAATAAATAATTTGAAAGTGTTCTTCCCAGTCTATGATTTCTAAAATACATTACACAAAGCTGGGTTTTCTTGCTGCCTTTAGAATAATACTTACCCAAGATAATACAGACGCATCAGGGCTGCAGGGTATTTTTCATTTCAGCATCAATCTGAAATTTAAAAAAATGTTATCTCATTATTCATGAAGTATTTCATTTGTAGACTTAGATTATGAAAGTAAACAATTTAAACCTTGGTTAGAGAAAAGGATTCTTGTTGAAATGCTATTTTATATTGAGCTTTTCTTGGCCATCCTTCATATTTATGTAGTTTTATAAGTCCCTGCACTTGAACAGTTTAGACTCTTCTATGAAAAACAGACAAGAAAAAAAATAAGTGCTGATTGTTAGGTGTGCACAGAGTGTTAGGGAATTTGAGTGTCAGAGAAGGATTCCAGAGTGCTATCTAAATTGAATCCTGAATCTCGACGACAGATAACCAGGTTATAGAATGAATAAAGCACAACCCAGGAGGAGTCTTCATGTGGAAACGCTTTAAGGTAAGAGCGGGTTTAAAGCACTTAGGAAAACTGCGTGGGGCACAGGAGAACCACAACTGGGGAATAAGCAGCAGTGGTGGGTCACGCCGGAGAGGAGAACAATGCTCCAAACTCTACTGATTAAAAAAAAAAATGACTTCAATTCAGAAACACTGTAGAGCAATTAGAGGAATGGGTTAGTCATTTTGTGTTTTACAAAGGTTATTTTGACATCAGTTTAGAGATAGGATTGGGTGTGAGGCATCGAGGGGGACTGGAGATGAGAAACCAATTGGGAGGTAATCCAGGTAAAAAGATGCCTAAATTTATCAGTAATGTAGAAAAAAGTTGAGGGTGGGGACTGAGAGATATTGAAGTGTTAAAATTGATAGGATTTGGGATATGTTTGGATGTATATGGAAAAGGAGAAGAAATTAAGGATCGCTGTTTTTATCTTGGATGATGAATGAATGGTAATGACAGTAATAGATTTAGGCAATACCAGGGGAGGTTTCTAGGGGAATATTTGGGCCACATTAACTTTGAATTTCTTGTGGGACAATAGATTCCTTAATCATTGGAATAAAAAAGCTTGGTACTGCAAGGAAAGATCCTGACTGGGGGTAGAGATTTGGAGATGAAAGGCCTGTCCATGGATGAGAACACTTGGGGAAGATGTAATGTCATATGCAGTGAAGAAGACCATGAGAAAAATCTCTGGAAAATATAGTAATTTAGGGTATGGGTAGAAGAGGATAATATGACAGAATGAGAAAGCAAAGAATCATAGAATAAATGATAATGGCATTCAGTAATACTACTGACCTGGTGTCATTTTTACTATTTTAACAATAATTTTGGACTTTGTAACAACAGTTAATAGTCTTTTGATATCAATATTTTGCTTTTGTTATCAGCTAAATCAGGACTAATGCCTGCCAATGACACGGAGAGTAACAGACTCATGTGGAATAAACTTACAGTTTTCTTAATATCATAAACTTGTATATCTCCTTCAACCCATCTGTAAAAGGAGAATTAAAATGGTACCTAATATTTAGAATGACTTTCGCTTATTCTATAAACACATACATAAAGGCTATTAATATTCTGCTTAACAAATAGTTTTGACTTAATAAATGCTAGCTGTGACATTGAGTATCACAAACTCTAGTTAAACTGAGAGAGAAATTCTAGCGGATATGAAAGCTTCTTATCACATACAAGAGAGAAAGAAAGAGGGGGAGGTGGGGAGGGGATAAGAGAGAAGACAGTCTCCTCTGCGCAGAGTCCTCGTAACTGTTCACATTTGTTGCTCTTTTCAAGATTTTAATGATCAACTTCATGAAACAGCGGCTTTCTGAACATTTTGGAAAATCACAGCTGTTGCCCTCTAGCAGTCTGCTGAGACGCATAGTGGAAGCATAGAAATGAGCTCCCAGAGGAGAGCACAGGGATGCCCTGTCTCAATGATTGTGAGAGAGGGAGGAAAGGCCATTTCAATCTAATTTTGCAACAGTATGTTTTTTCTGCAACCAGTGGACCTCAATGGCATAATAAAGAGTACCTTGGTGAAGCTGAAAGAAAATTACAATGATTGTTCAATTTTCTGGTCATTTCAAGATCAGGGTGAGAGTAAGGCTAGATTACCACACAATAAACAGAAATATGGTTCAGAAGCCCCTTTTGCTGCTCTTTGAGTGATTACAGCAAGGATATTTAGAACAGCAGATAGAGATGGATCCCTGATATAAAAGACTTGGAGTGAGTGGGCTTGACATTTTGCTTGACAATTATTACGGAAAATAATTATCAAGCAAGTGTAGGACAAGCAGATTAGGGATATATTATAATCCAAATGTTATAGGACAAGTGGAACACAAATATTCCTACCAAGCATTGAGAATTTTAAAGTGAGTGCCGTTCTATCAGATTTTGCCAGAACATGAAGTCAGAAAGCAGAGGTGATCTTGTGAACCTAGCTGTGAGATCAATGGGGAAAGAAAATCAAAAAGGTTCATAGAAACACAAGAGGGCCTAATCTCCAAGCAATCTAAATAATCAAATTTGTACAAGCATCTTAACAACTCTATTCATCTCACTCTTCTTGAGAAGTTACTGAAAGATTGGCTACTTGGCTGCACCACTGCTATAAACTGACTGGTTATAAAGCAAGAAAACAAAGTTAAAAACTTGCCTTATCATTGTAGTTGAAAATAGTTTTTAAATGGTGATGTGTGAAAATGAAAAATATACTGAAAAGCAACCCGAAGAAATGAAAAGGAAGATGCTTGAAGGAAGGAAGCATGTATTTTGTGCATAAAGCTGTTTGTCTTGCCCTGGCTGGTGTGGCTCAGTGGATTGAGTGCTGGCTTGTGAACCAAAGGGTCACTGGTTCAATTCCCAGTGAGAGTACATGCCTGGGTTGTGGGCCAGGTCCCCAGTAGGGGGGTGTTTGAGAGGCAACAACACATTGATGTTTCTCTCCCTCTCTTTCTCCCTTCCCCTCTCTTTACAGATAGATAAATAAAATCTTTTTTTAAAAAAAAGCTATTTGTCTTATATGATGTGAAAAAAGTATGTATTTTTATTAAGTTTTTTAGAAAGCGGGGTGGGGAGGGAGGGAGGGAGGGGGAGAGAGAGAGAGGGAGAGAAATGTCAGTTTGTTGTTCTACCCATTTATGCATTCATTGGTTAATGTTTGTATGTGCCCTGACTAGGGTTGGGATCAAATCCACAACCCTGGCATATCAGAATGATTTTCTAACCAACTAAGCTACCCGGCCAGGGCCAGGAAAGTGTGTATTTAGATAAAGATAACAGGGACTGGGGAAGAGTTGCAAAAGTGATATATTTGACAGAATGTAAATACGTATTTAGACCTTTCCCCTTTTTTCAATAACTGAATTAGACCCTCAGAGAAAATTCTGCTGATGATTATATTTTTCTGGGGTAAGACAACCTAAATTTATCTGTTCTATTACCAAAAGCAAACTGGTAGTAAAGGAAGGAACTGCTCAATTTGTTTAATGCTAAATATTTTAATGTTGATAATGACCAAAAAAGCCCAACAATCTAGCTCTTTCCAGTTTTTTTTTGTTTGTTTGTTTAGAATTTTACTTGGTTTGAATTTTAATAAAAAACATCTATTTCTCAGAATGGGCATTTATTCTACTGTACTCATTTCATCAGGAATTCTGACTCTATAAATTGTTACAAAGAAGATTAGCAATTAAGTTGGGAACTAGAGAATAAATGTAGAAATGGGAAGAAATCAGAATCTCCCAGGGCATAAAGAAAAATGAACAAGATGATGTAGCTCAATTTGTCAAAGTGATTAAGATTTTGCTAGACACTCTCTGGTAAAAAAAAAAACAAAAAACAAATAAAACCTCACTAAAATATTAAAAGAATTGGTAGGCATATCTAAAGGCTTTAAAAATAATTTACACAACCCAATTTTTAAAAAGTCACATCAAGTATAAAAAAGCTGCCACTGGGAACAGAATAGGCTTTTCCTGGTTGATAGAGAAAGCCAGACTAGACTCAGCAGAAATTATGAGGGGGATATCATGGCTTAATTTTTGGAAAAATATTCTCATAAGTGAAACTATCTGGCAGTGAAATAGGCTACCCGTAGGAGAAAATTGCGTATATGTATTTAAATGGAGGCTGAATGATCCCTGAAAGGAATTACTGAATGAAAAATTATTCTAGATGATCTTTATAGCCTTCTTCAGACATTTGAACTTTTGTGATTTTTTAAAAAATTAGCTTCTTGGATACTTCCAATGTGCTCTAACAGAACAATAAATTGAAACTGAATAAAATAATAGAACAACAAAATGAAACCAGGCTTTGTTGCTTTTATGTTTTAGTAAATGAATAAAAATTCATATGACTTCTTGGGGGAAGGAACATTCTTTAACTTCTAGTGAAAGTTTCCAATTGGCATTATATCATTAGCCTAAGTGGTATTTACTTTTACATTATAGGTAAATTACTTTACGTGCAAAAAGTGAGTCAAAAATGTATCATAAATGGTTGTTCTCCAACACATGACAATCAATAAAACCCACTCAAAATCTCAGTCACCACCAGTGTGGGGGAGGGATGCAACTTAATATCAAGAACTTCAGAAAGAGGTGGGCAAAGGAAGAAAATATTTTGATATGGCATAGTGCCAGTCTTAATCTTGCATCTATACTCCAGGAATGGATTGGGCGAGACAACAGAATTCTTGGAATTGTCACTAATATCTCCAAATTAACAGTATAGTGAAATAAATTGTTGTTCCTACTGTGGACTCTTCTAAACAATTGAATTGGTTGCTAAAGAGTTGTAGGTCAAATGGATGATATGAACAAGTGGGCTGGATGTATATAAAAAAGGCTAACAAACATCTGCGTATGGAGAAGGATAGAAGCTGACTTGGTGGAGGAAGACCTATTGTAAGATACACAACAAAATGTTAGAGAAAGTGTGGATCAGGTCTACGAACAGTGCAGCCACACAGCCTGGACTGGGCTCTCCTCCCTCCTTTGCGTCTTCGGTCTACACAAAGATAGAACCCAAGTACCAGTCTCACATTAGTTTTATAGGAGAAAACTCATAAGCTCAGATGCAGTGAAAGGGATACATTAATTTGTGTGCTATCAGAGAAAATAAAGGTCTGGCTGGAACAAGGTAGAAAAGTAAATGACCTGGCAACTGTGCAACTACATTTAAGGAATAAAGGGGAGTAGAGAGAAAGAACTGGGAAGGAGGGGAGTGGGAATGGGAGGCATCTAGGGGCTGGCGGGGAATCATATTTAAAGAAAGATGAACCCAAGAACTAACAAATTAGGAGGAGTGGGGAAGGAAATTAGAAAATATGAGCTCAAATTTCTTTATCTTTCAGAATTGGAAATCAATTGATAGTGTCTAAGTGAAAAACTTGTAATTAAAAATGACTTCAACATTTTAATATTATATTTTTTAATTTTTAGAAAATAATTCTTATGGTATAGAAATATGTGTGACCTTTAGTAGTTAAGTTGCATTTCTTTCTCTTGTGTTACATTAAAACAAAATTAAATTAATTTTTATAATTAAGAGAAGGTATGGTATAATCCATTTTTAAAAAAACGTATCCCTTTTTTAATCAAGGTACCTAATGATAACTATATGCATATACAAATACGAGTATGTGAAATAAATTTTCATGAAATAGTTAACCACACTCTGTTAGATGGTCTAAAATTTTTATTTTCTCTTCTTTCATTTAAAAAAAAATATCTGTTAATAGGTACAACCTACAACTTGAAAAACACTGCAATATACTTTGCTTCCTGTATTCAATTTTTTCTTTAAAAGTATAAAATTTCCTGAGTTCTGCAACAACCTTAATTTGCTTTTCAATTACTAAAACATAAAAAGTCATTTTTTTTCTCCCTTTCATCGTAAAGACAGCCAAGTTATCATAGCCCCAGGAAAAGGCATAATGGTATTTCGATAGCAAAAATAAATGAATAAAGCTGAGTGCATAAGTCTTTACAAATACTGTGTAGTGATAAGTGGATTCTCATGTCCCCTTACCTGAGAGTCACAGTAGAGAGGAGGCGAGTTTATGGAACAGCACTTGGAGGCAAAGTCTGAGCGCCTGTCAACCAGCTCTTCCAGTTCTGTGGCTGTGGCATCAGGCAATTGCACTCTTAGTCGCTCTGCCAGCCTAAAAGACCATTTTTTGGTAAGGTTTTACTCGATGTATTCTATTGTATAAACGTTTCTAATGCAAAAGGTAGCCATTTCAGATCTGTTACAACAAAAAATGAAAATAGAAATACTTGCCCCTCTCAAGAAAATTTTGTAGACCTGGAGAACTATTTTTAGTGACTCAATTTGAGAACAGAAAATGAAATCTATACCTCTTTTCAAATCATGAAAGTAAACATACCAATTGCTGCTGAATTTGAATTCCAGCCTTTCCCCTTTCATTTGCTTAATTATGTCACCTTGTATAACTTCCTCTTCTATTTTTCTTAACCTTTCATCTTCTCTCCAGTTCTAGATTTCAAGCTCCTTTAAGGATATTTCCCTTATGGAAATTCATGCCACTTGTACAGTTTTCCCTTCAGTTTGCCTTACTCAACGAGGCTGGAAAACTCTGAAATAAGCTCAGGGACTTTCAGCTCTTGTTTTTAGCTCTACTGTTAGCCAACTCTCCATCTCTCTGTCAAGGTGGTGCTAGGATTTGAATTCTCCTGATTCTTTGCCACTTTAAACCGTCTACAGTCTTGGTAACTCTCCATGTTCATGGTGGACAACTCGGCCTGCTTTTATGACTATCTCCAAGAATACTTACCATCCTAGTAGTAGGCATTGGGAGGTAGAAGGGACCCAAATCTATCTAGACTGGGGTTGGCAAGTGGATCCTAGGAAGGTTGTGGGTCAGGGGGATTAGCTTGCTCCTAAAAACATTATTGAAGTGCATTGTTTCCAGCTGGAAGGAGAAGCAAGTGAGACCAGAAGGAATACAGAGGATGGGAGAAGAAAGGAGGGGGAGTGGGATTTCAAATGCCTAGACTGGATAACCTCAATCTTCCCTAGTCTCGTAACCTTAAATGTCAATTTTACTACACGTTCATTTGGAATAGAGGTTATATAAATTATTACTCAATTGCCCTATGCAATCCTGGAGTTCCAAACTGTTGGAAGAGAACTTAATCTCACATTATCTGTTTAATATTATGGTATACTACCTTCATACTATTCTGTTAATCACGTAATTTTCTGATAACTGTTAAACAATTCTGAACCTAAGGCTTTCCCAGTTTTGCTAAGGTTGATTTCACGGTGGTCATTGAAGGAGGTGTCCAACTTTGGGGATTCTTTAGAAAGGTCTTTTTGTGGCGTTTTATTTGTGCTGGAGGCCCTGTGTTGTTCAAGATGATTTGAAATAAAGCTAAGAAATCTACTTCATGAAGTTGAGAATGATATGACCTTCTCAAAAGAGACCTTTTCCAGGAACCCAGTGAAACTACTTTCACTATTATGGCTCCTTATTTTAATGTTAACACCTATTTGTAAAGAAAGGGCTTCTCCTCTTAATTGAGAAAAATGACTATTGTACAAAATTATGGATGATCAATTAACGTCTGTATTTACAATTCACAGAGAATACACACTGATGAGGGACGACAGTAAACTTAATTGAAATTCTGGGTCCTCTCGTCAGACAATATCCTCTTAAGTTAGATAACATTTTCCAGCAGCTTTATAGTTTCTTAATTATACTAAATAGCAGCATCTACAGATTGCTTTCGGGCAAGAATGTTCATAAACTACAGGGTCATGTTTTTTAAAGCAAGTTTCTACAGATCTTGTAATTTATATATTTTTGGCTCTGTTTGAATTGACCCCTTACCCAGTATACATGACTTTCCACCAGAAAAGAATCATTTCTTACACAGGTAATAGATTTTAACTTCTTTTTAAAAAAACTTTAAAAATTGAACCTCCTCTTTTTCTTGCTCGCTTAGAACGTCTAAGTCTTCAATTGTGCTTTCAGATCACAGTTCCAAGCTGATGTTGACAAATTTGGAGGACACAGCTAGAACAAGCTTACCTTTTCTTGTATTCAGTAAATGTGTTTTCTGAGTAGTCCGCACATAGTTCTTGTCCCTTGTCAATGAAAGAAGATAGTTCCTTCTTCAACTGAGGGATCTGTAAGAAAATAATAATTACATAAAAAATATTTATCTTAACACTGCTCAGAGAGGCATTCAATTAATTCCCCGTAACATGTTAGTATGAGTGTTTCATTGGCAAATATTTGCTGTATAAGGCCAGATAGTAAATATTTTAGGCTTTGGAGACCATGCATAGTTTCTGTTGGAACTACTCAACTCTGCCATTCCGGCACAACAGCAGCCGTAAATCATGCATAAGCAGGGAGTATGGTTTATGGACGAACTCTGAAATTCGAATTTCATATAATTTTATATGAAAATATAAAATTTGTCATGAAAGGCTAATCTTTTTGTTAAAAGCCACTTAAAAATGTAAGGCCATTTCAGCTCACAGGTCGTATGAAAATAAGCACCACTCCAGATGTGGCTGGTCGGCCACAGCTTGTCAACCCTTGATCTAGACCAAGATTGAGGAAGAAATCAAGCAAATTGTACCTTAGCATTAAAACAGGCAGCAGAATCTCCAGAGTCACAGCATTCCTGAAGGCTTTTCAGGGTCGGCGCGAGGATTTTACTGAGGAACACTTCTGGAATGTGAGTCCTCCGAGTTAGTTCAAATGTATACCTGGCATGAGAGAGAAAGATGATACGCTTTGAAATTCACGTGTATCCTTTTGTGTTTGTGTCATGTTTTGAAATTTGACCTCTATAACAAAGGCCGGGGGCCTGGTTTCTGCATCTCCAATTAAAAATAAAAGAGTTAGTTAAAACGTAATCCATATCAATAGGTTTCTAATTAAAAACAATATTCTCATTGAAATGCAAGTTATTAATAGTTGCTTTGAAGTTACTACTGAACTAAATAGTTCAGTAGTTAATATTTTAGTTCAGTAGATAACACTGAACTAAATCTCCCTATGTACTATATGAGGTGGACCCCCCAAATCTGGAATTTCCTTATAAAAAATTGTGTGTTTATTCTTACATGTTTAAACTTCAGTCACCTTCAAAGTGCTCTCCATTTGATGCAATATACCTATCAAGACTTTTCCATGGTTCAAAATAGTTTTGGAACTTGTCAATTTTTATGCCTTTTAGTGCTTCTGCCATTTTTTGTTTCACCTCTTCCATATCGGCAAAACGTTTCCCTTTGGGGACTTTTTTCATCCGGGGAAACAACAACAAAAAATCACTCAGGGTGAGATTGGGTGAATAGGGAGGGTGGGGCATGGGGGTCATACCATTTCTGGTCAAAAACTGCTGAACACTCAGCACAGTGAGGGCAGGGCTGCTCACAAATAACCCGTCTTGAAATGGGCAAATGCATTGCAAGAATCTTCAAAAAAAAATTTTGCCTGAGCCAAATGCAGCCTCTCACCACAACACCAGCTGATACACTGATACAGATGGGTTCCTAGAATACTCACCTAGTGAGGGAAGCCTGTACTACAAGGCATATTTATTTGGGGGGGTTCCACTTCATATATATAGTCATATACTGTACAATGTATACATATCTACTACAAATGCATATGGAACTGTCCTTTGTGTAACTATAACAAAATTAACTATATAGAACATTAAGTAGGTACTTTAATTGGCTTTTCTGTGAAAATAAATTTGTGTAAATTCTTTCCTTATCTTAGCCCATCGCTTTCTATGCATTTTTAAAAACAGTGAGTATTTAGACAAATACAGAGTTTTCAGTACAGTCTATATTCTGTTCTCTGATATTGTTAAATGATTTTCTGACCTGTTAATTCAACCTACTTGTGAAATAATTTTATGCCATGAATGCACATATACTCTTCATAATGGATGCCACTCATCATGCATTTACGATAATTCTTTTCTTCGTGAAGCCAGGTACAGGTTTACCATTTCTCCCGGATCTAGTTTCTGTGCCATTTAATGCTAATGACTCTCAACACCGTCAAGAACATTATCCATGCTTACTTATCCATGGCTTTGGTGTTTTCTTTGCCACACACATCTTGACTGGTGGGCAGCTCGACCTCTGGCAGCTCTGGTGGCTGAGCGGCTGGCGTGAAGTAAGCACACATAAAAATATCCATGGGTGTTTTTTCTTGACAACAGTCCTCAAACTTAGTATTCTTTGTGGATAGGTTGTCGCAGATTTTTACTGTGTGTTCAGGCAGCTACAAAAGTAATGGTGATTTTATGCATTATTAGTTTTATGAGGTCCAGTTAAAAATCAGGAAGGTTTACATAGGTTTAGCAGCTCTGGCTTGGTGTATATAAAAGTCAGAGGGAATGTTCTTAGAAAGTAAATCAGTAGATTTGGAGGGCCATTTGTTAATATGTGCTGAAAACCTTAAAATGTACAATTGGCTTCCAAGAATGTATCCTCTTAAATTAGCTATAAGCCTATTAAGGACAACATAACTTAAAATAAAAAACTGAAATGCTTAAACCCAGTAATAGAGGACTGGTTAAATAAAATAAGGTAAATCTAGAAGATTGATGTAGTACATTCTATCTATCGGGCGGGGCCGGAGGGAGAGAGACACCTACTAACCATTTTAAGTCAGGTTATAGAAAAACACCTATTAACACAGACATGTATTCTTAATGGAAAAAGACCAGGCAGCACAATGTTACTGTTACTAAAGAGGTCCACAGACTTGGAGAGTGACATTTACCAAAGGTAACTGTTCAAATTCATACATAGTTGAAATTATTGTGTAAATGAAAAAGGGTGAAAAACTGAAATGATCAAATATGACAGGTCTTCAATATAAGAAAAATCCTAACTTCTAGTAGTGTAATTGTTGCAGTGTTATCTCACAGAACTTTCCTTCGCGATGATGAAAATTATCTGTATCTGTACTAATACTAGTGAGCATTTGAAATGGGGCTCATGCGACTGAAGAACTGAGGTTTAACTTTTATTTAATTACAGTTATCTTAAATAACCATATATGGCTCGTGGATACTGCGCTGGGCTCTGCCAGGTACACTAAGTTCTTGGGAATCAGAAAACCTTTTCTTTGTGCGAAGTCTTTGCTACTCACTAGTTGTGTGACTTTAATTATTGATCCTTGCTGATATTTTGTTTCCTCATCTGCAAAAGGGAGTTAGTGTATTTGAGCTTCACCGGATACATGTGAGGAGCACTCAGATGATGCGCATAAAAAGCAGCTTAGGCGAGTGCTTGCCACAGTGTGCGTGGCAGACGGTGACCATGGGGACCCTCTTACCTCCTTGGCCATGCAGTCCTCAGAGGTAGACTCACAGCACTTGGAGAGGATGGCGGTAACATCTTCAGCTAGTGACAAAACATCCTGCAGGTCAGCAGTAGGTGCTTTCTGGGCTAATTTTATGAGGTGGCTAAACAGTTAAAAAAAGAACTTGTTAGCTTACTCCAAATCTGTTTCCCTGCTTTTATCACGAAAACCAACGCTGGAGGAATAACACCATGGGACCCTCTGTGCTGAAGCCACTGCGCAACGCCCAGGCGTCCCCAGTGAGGCTTTCAAATGTTCAGGGCTTACATGCAGTTCCTCTTTTGGCCAGATCTACATAGTTAAAGGATGGCTTTAAAATGGTAAACCTAAAATGGCAATAAAGAAAGCACTAACATCTCTCTATTCATAAGGCCAATGTGGTGTTTTGGGGGCCCCTCACATTCTTCTTAAGTGTTTTTATAAATTTGCTTACCATTACAGTATAAAATAAATAATGAAAACCTATAGCCCCATACCACAGAGTTAAGAGGTGTTGATGTTTTGGTGTGAAACCGTTAAGTATTTTATAAGGTTTGCAGGGTATTAAGTATTTTATGAGGAATTATGCTATACTATTAATACATTTATCTTTTCACTTAATGTATCAGAAATACTATGCTCTATGTCATTAAATATTCTTTATTGTGGTAAAAACCACATAACATCACGTTTACCATTTTAACCATTTTTAAGAATATAGTTCAGTAATGTTAAATAAATTCACATTGTTGTAACAAATCTCTAGAATTTTTTTCTCTTGAAAAGCAAGAGCTCTATGCCTATTAAACACTGATTGCCAACCATGTTTTTCCTTTGCTTTTATGACTTTGACAACCGCATTTTTACTTTCTGTCTTTACGATTTTGACTACTTTATATACTCCATGTAGCTGGAATCATACAGTGTTTGTTCTTTTGGGACTGCCTACTTTGTTACACAGAATATCCTTGAGGCTTATCCATGTTGTAGCATGTGACAGGATTTTTTAAGGTACACACCACATTCTTCATTCATTCACCTATCAATGAACATTGGGTTGCCTTTGCCTCTTGGCAGATGTGAATAATGCTGCGGTGAACATAGATGTGCATTTATCTCTTGAGATCCTGCTTTGAATTCCTAGAAATAATTACAGAGCGAGGAGGAAGTAGGTTTATAGTCATGAGTACATGAAACAGGGTTTATTCTTGTCTTATTATTTATTGTATTATTTTTCCATATAAATAACTATAAACATACGTTTGCCTCACCTTGTGTGCAGAAATGGGATTGCTGGGTCATATAGTAATTCTTTTAGTTTTTTGAGGAAACCGCGTTGTTTTCCATAAAACTGCACCAGTTTGCGTTTCTACCAACAGAGCACAAGGACTCCAGTGTCTCCATATTCTCACTGACACTTGTTATTTTCTTTCTCTCTCTCTCTCTCTTTCTTCCTTTCTTTCTCTCTTTCTCTTTCTTTCCAATCCTAATGGATGCGAAGTGGCATTGTGCTTTTGATTTGTG
This sequence comes from Mormoops blainvillei, assembly GCA_004026545.1. Taxonomy (NCBI): domain Eukaryota; kingdom Metazoa; phylum Chordata; class Mammalia; order Chiroptera; family Mormoopidae; genus Mormoops; species Mormoops blainvillei. The sequence continues at coordinate 26,073 of PVJD01004549.1, forward strand.
TTTCTCCTGATTAGTGCTTTGAGCATCTTTTCATATGCTAGTTGGCTATTTTTTATGTCTTCTTTGGAGAATTCTCTCTTCAATTCTTTTTAAATCAGGTTATTTGGTATTTTTGTTGTTGAGTTGTAGCAGTTCCTTATGCATACCGGCGATTAAGCCCTTATTAGATATATGATTTGTAAATATTTTATCCTCTTCCATAGGTTGCCTTTTCACTCTGTTGTTTCCTTTAGTATTCCCGAGTTTAAGTTGGATGGAATTTCATTTGTCTATTTTTGCTTTTATCACCTGTGCTTTGGGATTGATTCCAAGAAATTATTGCCAAATCCTATATCCTGAAGTTCCTCCACACACACACACCCTTTTTTTTTTTTTTTGTTAGGAGTTTTAGAGTTTTAGGTCTTATGTTTAGGTCCTTAATCCATTTCAAGTTAATTTTAATGTATGGCGTAAGGTAAGGGCTCAACTTCATTCTTTTGCAAGTGACTATCCATTTACCCAGAACTATCTGTTGAAGAGACTGTCCTTTTTTTCCATGTGTAGTCTTGGCTCCCTTGTCAAAAATCATTTGTCCAAATACATAAAGGTTTGTTTCTGAGCTCTCAATTCTGTTCCATTGGTCTATATTATGTTTTTATACTACTGCATCTTGATTATTGTTGCTTTGTAGTATGCTTTGAAATCAAAAAGTATGAGGCCTCCAATTTTGTTCTACTTTTTCAAGATCATTTTGGCTATATGGAGTTCCTTGAGATTCTGTTTGAATTTAGGATGACTTTTATGTTTTCTATTTCTGCAAACAAAAATGCTGTTGAGATATTAATGGGAATTGCACTGACTCTAGATCACTTTGGATAGTATGAACATTTTTTAACAATATTAATTCTTCTAATCCATGAGCACAGGATGTCTTCCTATTTATTTTGTATCTTCTTCAATTTCCTTTAGTAATGTTTTGTAGTCTTCTTTGATATTCTTTTACTGTATAATTATAACAAACTGGCCTTCTCCCAGATGGATATACCATAAATGATTTAAGTATGCTCTCTATTCTAGGAACATTTAGAAAGTCTCTATTTTTTTCACATTTAAAAAAAAGATAGCAATATTTGTAGCTAAATCTTTGTTCACATTCAATGCTATTTCTTTTGGGTAATTTCCTAGACACTAATGCAGGTATAAATTAATGATTATAATAGATATATCTTACAGGTGGCGGCGGCTTTATATTATAAATTCCTAAGCTCTACTTGCCAACTACACTATCTTAATGCAAAAAGGAAAACTAAAGTGAAGGTCTTGGGAAAATGCCATTTAGTATCTGAGTGGTTCTAATGGAAAATTACTTTAAAGGAATAATGAAAGTAGTTTCTATTCCCATAGGGAAGCTTACGATCTGGTGCCAACACAAAATAAATTCTTTTATTTCTGTTAAAGGAAAAAAGTTTGCGGATGAGAGTAGAAGGAATTAAAGAGGGTGTAAATGTTGAAAAGATAAGCTAAAACTGTCAAATATAGATGTCTGAGGACAGATGAGAGAAGGAGAAACATAGAAAATGTCAGAATTAAAATATGGAGTTAATGGTAGCCATACAAAAGTAAAAGTGAAAGTTACAAATAAAGTAGCTAAGTAATCAGTATAAATTCACAAAGCTTAAGAGATACATATTATATAACACAAAGCTTCACATAACAAAAGTCAAAGAAGTCTCATCCAAAGACAAAAATGGGCAAAGCAAAATAACAGGTAATAAAAAAACAATTTGTTTTTCCTTTTGTATTTGTAACATATGCTAATATGAATTTTGAAGAAATAATTTCTAGTGGTCTCTTTTTCCCGTATGAGAATATGGAAAAGGTTAAGAGCAATTCTCATGTTTTACAACAAAGCCTTAGTTCTTATTGTTCATATTCTGTGCAGAAGAAAACTGGGCTGTACTTTTGAGAATTATTGGTGTGTAACACTAGAGTCTATGTCTTCTGACACAAACACGTTCTTAGAGAATCCTAATATTGTGGATGGATACTGCAGAATCAAACAGCTACACATTCTAATGGTGCTTAATTCTTACCTGAGCCTTGATTTCTCCTTCCCATAAGCAGCATATTGTGAACAGATTCTATTTGACATAATGGTGAGAAGTGATAAATGTTTAAGCTGGAGTCTCTAGAAAATAAATGAGAGAATCTCATTAGACAGTTAAGATCCATTGCAAGTAGTGTGCGGAATAAATAAAGAGACTATTGATATCATGACTTTGTTTTATTTTTTTTTCTTTTTGATGGCTACAAAACCGAATTATCACAGAAGAAACATTGATATTTCTTTCCCAGACGTGGTGGTATGTCTGTTTTTCCAATTAACAAAATGCAGAAAAGGTATGTTAGAAACTTTTACTGATTTCAGAATCTGAACTACATTTTAAAAAAGGAATAGCATTAATAGCAGAAAAAAAGAACATTATTTAATAAATGACACGTACCTCTTTCAAAAAGCATAAGGTGGGGCTTGCCGAGGTACAGCAGGCCCCCACCATGGAGAGGTAGCTCTTGGTGTAACTGACTAAAAGCGGCAGAGGGGCTTGTCCGTAATCAGTGGAGTATTCATACATAAATCTGTGGGGGGAAAGGGCATTGGTCAGAACATTTGTGCGAGACAAAATGTACTTTTGGTAAATATTTTGTTGGAAGACACATGTGAAGTTAGTTTACAGTTTCAATATCTAAAAAGCACTAAGGATTTACAGAAAGGGTTGTTAGACCAGTCACTTTCAATCGATATTTTTATTTTTCTTAAACAAATATAGCTTCTTTTCTGAATTTCCATGTGGATCGCTGGAGAGGGGAGGCCAGTTGTCCCTTTATTCATTTAGTGTCTATAGGTGCATGGCTCATGGTAGATGCTTATTAATTTAATTGAGTTAATAAAAATGAATGAATATAATTATGGATTTACTTTTTAGTATCTATCTCTGTTTACTATTCTGGACAATTGCTATGTGTAGGTTTAGTTATTTATTGAAATCTTTTTAATTTTTAGGAGCATAAGCCTCTGTGGACCTAAAAGAGACTCTAAAATCTTGGGCAAAATCATCTTTGAAAATTTGTAGGGATGAGCCATCCAACCAAGTTTTATAAATTGTGACTTCGATTTATACTTTTAAAGCCCATTTAAGTGCCACGGCTTTTGATTTTTTTTTTGTATATATGTCTATTTTGATTTTTGTATATATATATTTTCATTATAATTTATTTTCCCTGTAGTTATTTTTATGATCTTCGAGACTAATTTAAAGAATCTATATATAATCCAGCTTCTTATGAATGTAATATGTTCACATAAATAGTTCACATGTGTCATATTCACAACTGTTTCTTAGAATGTGATGAAAAAAGCTGTTTATTGTGCTTTAGTGGAGATTAACAATTAAAAATGTGCATAGCAATAAAATTCTATCAGATGGAGTATGCAAAGGTCACCAGCTTAAGGGAAATCTTAAGAGCTGCTGTCAAATATTGAAAATCTGTCATCAGACAGGTGATCCAGTAATTCTGCTTCAAATACCAGATAGGACAAATTGGGTGGGAGTTTGGGAAGGATAGTTTTTATCTCTGTCTGAGAAAGGCATCTACAAGAGTCGACAGTGACAGAGATAGGCTGTCTTGGATGGATGTCAAGTTCTCCTTATTGGAAGTTGTCCAGGTTGCTGTAGAAGAGGCGGTTGTCTAGAGGAGGGGGTTAGATTAGATACATTTCTGATATTTTATGTTTTAAAGTTCTACTTCTAATGAAAGCAACTTACTTATCAGCAAACTCCTTGGGGTCTTTCCTGAATGCCTCACAGATTTCATCATTACTTGGCTCAACGTATGTAGGAAATTCTTGCGGCTGGTGCTTCAGGGCAGCCAAACAGAGCTTCTTTTCAAGGCCCTCTTTGGTACAGCACTCAGCGGCCCCTGAGTGTACCGGGAATGGCGAGTCGCTTTCACAGGACCTAGCAGACAATGCCGACGTCTAGAAAGAGAGAAGGAAAACAAGTGAACTCATTATATATACACACATCTATAAACATGCACACACAAGTTTCCAGGCATGTAGTTCTTCAACTTTGTAACATCTTTGGTCTTAAAATTAAAAATTCTCATTAATAACACACTGTCCATGCCCCAGTCTCCATGAGATGATTTGTCAATGTGGCAAGTTGCATAATCATAGTTATGGCAAGTAGAAAGTCTTATTAATGTTAATAAATGACTTTCCTCAGAGCAGGACTACAATAGAACCTTCGCTAATAAATGGACCGTGTTTGATTGCAGCCATTAAACACTTCATCCCCTAGTCCAGGGTTTTTGCACAGCGATATTAACATCTTCTGAGGATAAGGGAGGTCATTTCAAAAAGCTCCAATATAACCTCCCATCTGCTTTCTGTTGCAAATACCCCAAAGAGAATGAGGACCCCTCCGGCCTCCCTCCCCTTCCTTTATTACCTGAGCAGACTCTTAATTGTTAACTGCTTTAGTCTTGCATTCTCTTAACCAATGGTTCTTGAGCCCGCATTTGCTTTAAAATCTCTCATAGAATATATAAAAATTAAAAAAAAATGCCTGGGCTCTGCGCCACAGAAATTCTGAAACAGTAGGTCAAAGATGAGACCTTAGGATCTATTTTTTTCTCTGAAGCTTATTCCCACGTGTAGCATGGGTCGAAAACCACTGGTACAATTTCGTCGACTGCCTCCACACTGATACACTGATATAGGTGGGCAGACTAAACCCATGAAAAGAGGACCACCAAAGCAATTGTAGCAACAAAATGTTCATTTTGGAAAGAATTTGGAATGACAATGTAGACTAGAAATAGTCATCATGGAAAAAAGTATTTGGGGATTTACATGGGAAAAAGTACTTGAAGTACTTATTTTACATGTTAGTGATTTTTTCAAGGGACATTTCTAAAGCCCTTTCCTATTAATGAAAGTAAGCAACATGATGAATTAGTTATGTAAAAGGAAACATCTCTCATCCTCCCCACATCTATCTTTGATCAGGCTCTTAGAACTTAGGAACTCTTAGGAATTCTCTTTTTTATCCTTCTCTCTCTTTCTAGTGAATCTCCTCTTTCATTCTATTTCTTTCCTTATCAAGTTTCCTGTTTTTCAATTACCTCCTTTAAAGTAAGAAATTTACAAAGAAAAAGCATCAACACATTTTTTAAAAATGCTTTGAATAAGGTGGAGAAAGAGGAAGGTGGTGAGCAAAAAATGTCAGTGCCAGCTCTGTTCTCTTATGATCTGTCTCTACAAACCTGCAGCTTCTCTCTAATCAAGACATGTGCTAGCAGCCATGACTGGTGTGGCTCAGTGGGTTGGGCATTGTCCAGCAAACTGAAAGCTTGCTGGTTAGATTCCGCATCAGGGCACATGCCTGGGTTGCAGGTGTGTTGCCATGGTTGGGTGTGTGAGAGAGGCAACCGATTGATGTTCCACTGACACATCTATGTTTCTCTCTCTCTCCTTCCTTTCCTTCTCTCTAAAAATAAATAAAATCTTAAAAAAAAAACACATGGGCTAGCAAATGTAGAAAATAAAAATGTGTTCTGTTATTCTGATCATGGTTGGTAGTTTGATGCTTGTTTATTTTAAGGTGGTTCAGAAGGTCAGGTTGAAATGATGGTTTTTTATAGACTTAGTGATGGGGGAAAAAGATTATAAAATTCTTAAAAAACAGATAAGGGCCGGATAAAGCAATTAACAGTAAAATTAATCATTGTATAAACTATAGTCTAATGAGATCTTTGGAGCATTGTTTCTGCAGGCTAACTACTTCTGGTTTGAACAGGGAGACATTTACCTGTAGAGACATTTATCAAGGTGCATCTCAGTGCCATTTGCAGCAGGCCTGAGGGCTACATTAGTAAATTGCTAGCAACAGGTGTGGTTTCACCTTTTTTCAGCTACCGTTTGGATTTTGAACCCTGTCATTTCAGCATTTTAATTTCGGATTATAGACTTCGGGGGAGAAACCCCAAAGCCCGGTAGTTTATGTATATAGGGCAACTTCAGAACACCAAGTTAGAAAGCAGCACTAGATTGCTCTGGGTCAGTAAATACCAGGCTTGGCGTGATAAAGGTATCTGTAGACTTTTAAGATAAACAGAATATGTTAGAACTAGTCTCTGAGTCAGTGCATGCCCCAGTTTTCTCACCTGAACCTGTAGGAATAATGGGCAAAGCTGATTCATTGTGCTAGAATAAATCTGGGCTTTAGGGTAATATTTATATTTCCACCAACATGGAGTGTATGGAATTGCTGTCTAGGATTTCCCTAAAATATGTCATAAAGACCTGTCCTGGCTTCCGTTGGGGACCACCATACACATGGCCAGGCCATGTGGACCTACCCTGTTGTCATAGCAGCCAGGGTCAGCCCCTTCAGCACAGCAGGTTTCTGTCAAGGAGACAACTTCCTTCACAAGAAGACTGATCTGTTCAAATGTTCCACCGGGAAATTTTCTGCTATACAGGACCATCGCTCTGAGGGGAAAAGTCAGTATATTAATTAGAATTTTTTTCTACATTTGCACAGGTTAAAATATAAAATCTGTTCAGTTTCTTAAAGGAATATTCTGCATATTTTTTGACAAATGAGAGTATGAGGTTGCCTTTAGATTTTTGTTCTCGGTAAATTGATCTAGTAAAGCAATAAAGTTGGACTTGAGGATTCCATTAAACCAGCCACATGTTCTTTTTCTCTCTCAAGCATCCCCAGGTGAACTGGTTCTATACCTTGTTGCCTTTGTTTGCCAGTGCTAGCATGTACTATTTGCATTTTAATTTATCTTAGAAAACTATGTTTACTTATTCCCTTTTGAGTCATTGATTAACATGCCAGTAACAAATTCTAAGACCATAGTAATGATAGTTCAGCTGAGAGCTTTGGCTGTCCTCCATTTGTCTGGCTTCTCTGCCGGCATTGACAATGGGCTCTATCTTGTTAATCTTAGCAGAAACCAGTTCGGCCCTTTATGCTGAGTTGAAGTTACCGTACATGCAATTTCATTCAAGGTCATGCAACCAAGAGGATGAGTGACTACCTCATACTTACAAAGATGTGAAGTCATCTTTTCCGAGATTGGCGAGTTCCTTACAGACTTTATCCTTTTCATAATCTCGACCTAGAAACCAAAAGATAAAGTTTTGTATCTAGTCCCTTTTCATAAATGTGCATTAAATGCATATGTACAAAGGGGTCATTCACATGACTTATCTGTTGTGAAACTAGCATTTTCTAGTCCAGTTTTTGGTGCCTTTCTAGCTGTTTTATAAAAATGGATCAGAATTTTTTGACATGTTATAAATTTTAATGGACAATGGCGGGGGGCGGGGGAAGTGAACTGATACTGAAAGTGATTAAGTTAAATGATCTGTGCTGACCAGTAAGTCAGAACCTATTGATACAGTGTATTGACACAGTAAGTCAGAACCTATTGATAAGTCAGAACCTATTGATACAATGCTAAAATGGGACATTTTGTCCCTCCCATCTTTATCTTGGCTTCACCTAAGGTCTTGAAAGAAACAAGAATAAAAAATAAATGGAGAGTATGTCCATGTTCCAAAGTGAAGAGATGACCCCACTAACGCAGGCCCTTAAAGGAGTGTGTGAGAGTTGCTCTATTGGCCACCTCATGGCTCTAGAAGGAAAACTAGGGATTCGGTGGGGTAAGAAGATGAAAATTAGGCAAAGTATTTTTTTTTTTGAAAAGATTCACTGTCGCGAAAGGAGCTTCAAGGAAAACACTTAGAGATCGTGATAGGGACCCTTGGACTTTGGGGTACAATGAACAGATGTCTGATTCAGACTAGAGAAATCTAAAGGGTTAAGGGGCTGATGCAGTGACCAGGGGCAACAAAGGAGGGGGCTGTGAGTGAGTGGGAAGCTTTGCTGTGGCTTGTGGACCTGATACAGATCAAGCAGGAGAGCAAGCTGACCTGCAGTTGGCTTAAATGCACCACCCCACCCCTGACCCCAACGAAGGACCACCTAGGGGGCAGTGGGCCGCCAACAGTGGGACACCTCTGTGCAGAGGCAGGCAGTTTGAAAAACAGGGTGCCAACGGAAAGTTTGAAGAAGCCAGCTGGATGTGAGAGGTCCCTAGGGATGAGGAGAAAGAGAGCTCCAGAGAAGCCACAAAGAAAACGTCAACGTCGCACACCTCCCATCGCCAGAGGAAACAACACTAACTCACTAGTCACCCACTGCATTAATTCTTCCTGCTGCTTACCTCTCTGTCTTCTTCCTTCCCTGTGCTGGAGAAACCAAAAGCAGCCTAAAGAGTGGGAGGAAGGAGAAGAGGAGGGCAGGCAGAGAAAAAGAGAGGAAAGGGTACATGTCTTCCTTTCACACCACAGGCAGCAGGACTGACACAGGCCTGATAGCGGGGAATAGCTTCAGAATATACAAAATCTTAGCTCTTAAACATAAGCAGATATTCCCGTGACTGGTATGAGGTGGTTACTGCCAGGTTCCAAAGGACCTTTTATTTGAGAGTGAATTAAAAAAAATCGTAGAAGCTATTGTTCAGTCCACACAAGAGACTGGGAGGAGCTGATTTGTTCAGGAGGAGAAGAGTTTTCTCTTGTTCATGAGACCCACTTGTTCAGCACTTTTACCACATACACAGTGGGGTGGACACATGGAAGGGAGCCAGTGTTTTTCTTCCTTGATATGTCATTTATGCAAATAAGTCTAGGAAATTTTCCAACACTTTATGATGCTCTTTCTTTCGAAAGAAAATGTAGGACATACACAAATGGCTCAGTTTTTGTTCTGAGACAGGCGGTTTTAACTTTTAGTGACTTAGCTTTCTGGCTTTAAACATGAGGAAAAATGTTTCAGGGGATGGCAATTGCTGTCATGTCTTTGAACACCCAAAATGTCCTTGCTTCCTGACGGTTACGGTTCTAGGGGGGAGAACCTTTACATAAATGAGCGTGGAGTTTTTTGTTTTATGGTTTGGAGTGAAAGATGATAGTTGGATACAGACCAGAGAGGTTTTTGTCTTTTTCTTTTTCTTTTTCCTTTTGAAAAAGATTCTCTGGGATTTGTTAGATTTACTGGTGAGATACACTGGTTAGAAACAATTGTGGTTAGATAACACTGTTGCACCTGTACCTTCTAGGCGGCTGACTCAGAGCATAGTACTGAGATGAGAAGAGTCAGAATTAAGGACGAAGATGTTCTTCAGCAGCAGCTTGTAATAAGGGATCAACTCCAATACCATCGGAATCACACAGAAGAGCCCATATGTTCAAATCTCACGTTATCTTGGAAACTAAGACAGAGTAGGACTGATAAAGCAATAGTGGAGTACAGAAAGCCACTTGCAGCAAACCTCGGTGGTATCTGAGAATGGTTGAATCTGGCACACTTCCTGGAATTTATTGACTAGTTTACAAGGTTGGATATTGTCACAGTTTCAAAAGTTCAAAATAAGGCAGAAAATTTCCATTAATCATTAATGGTATTCTGAGGGGCTGAAGATTGGGATGTAGAGGGGAAGGGTTTAAGGTAGAACCGTCTTCCTGGAATGAAGAGCTATAAACTTAGGGTATCTACAGAGTTGTTTTTGTGGCTCCCAGGGAAAAATGACTGGCAGGAAATTTTGGCTCAGTGAACAAACTTTACTGTAGCCATGGCTAAATACTAACTGAAGTGATGAACAGCTTCTTGGAGAAGCGAGTTTGTTTTGTCACTGGAAATATTCAAATAGAACTTAAATAATCATATATATGAAAGATTCCTGATTTTAGTACAAGATTGTATCCTCTTGATCTTTAAGATCCCTTCCAAGGGATTATAAAATAAATCCCTTTTAGAAATAGTAAGAAATAATATGGAACCTCCCCCACCCCAAAGCTTACTATGTTTATAAAAAGTAGCTTTAATAAGAATGTCTTTCTCTTTTCAATGCATGGGAGCTAACTTTGTTTATAAAATCTCCCTGTGAAACTGCAGAGATTATTTTTGCTAATACTTTCTATCATGACTACTCAATAACATTCAAAGTGAGAGCCGATATTCAAACAGGAGCACCCTGATGAATATTTGGAGAAATAATTTGTTTCTAGTCTTTCAGGTTTAGAATTCTCACTGCAGCAAAAAAAAGCAGTTTATTCAGTGCATTACAGGAATGTGTGAGTACATGTGAATATGGTGTAAATGGCCACTACAGATTATCCCTTGTTAAATAGCTTTAATTAAATCAGCCACTTGTGTTTGCACTAAAGCACATTAGAATCCACAGGCGTTATGTAGTGCTTTAGCTAGAATGCAAAATTATTAGAGAAAAATGGAAAACTAGATGGACTATATAATACTTAAAATTGCTCTGAAGCCATTTTTACTGGAATATTCAGTCTTAGGCATGACAGAAGCAAGGAGGAAGCCCAGAAGGGAGGCACTGAGAAAATTGAGAATTAAAATATAAAAGGGTAAAACTACTCCTGCAAAACTGACCTGTAGCTCCTGCACCATGTGTCTTTCAGGTGGACTGCTCAGAATATATTTCTGATTTTAAAAATTTCATTTATTCATTTATCCAAAGAGAACATATGCAGCTTATAAAACTAGGAAAACACAAAAAAAAACCCCAACAAATACTGAGGTTCAGTTGCAGTGTGATTATTACAAATTGATTTCTCATTCCATGGAGAACTGATTAATTTTTTTTTCATTCCAGTTGAGCCTTCTTTGATTCATAGAATTAAATTTTATCTTGAATGAATTGTAAATGACATATGGTGTTCTTTAATGTGCCATGTGGTGATAAAGAGGGTGCTCTGGACTTTGACATGGCCCCAGTAAATATTGGCATAATCTTAGTGACACTGGTGAAATATTTCTCACACAGTGACCTCTCAGCGCTAAATGTTTACAAATTCCATTAACAGGATTTTTGCTTTTTGCAATAGCATGTCTCATTTCTATCTGTATTGTGAAACATTCTGGTAAGTCATGTCTAATTCTGGATTTTTGAAAAGAAATTTGATTTGCTCACAGAAAACTTTAGTGCTCCATGTAACTTACCTCTCTCAACACAGCTGACAACACTCATTCAGAGCATGCAACAGACGTGTCTAAAAGACTTACTCTGTGCCAGGCATTGGCTTCAGTACTGAACATACAAAGAGAGCACAATAGACTCATCTCTGCGCTCGTGGAGAATTTTCAGTCTATTGGGGACAGACAACAAGATACTTACTGTCTTGGTATAAGCTTTACTTTTAAAAGGTATTTTTAATGCTTTAACTATTGTTCTTTCCCTAATATCAGCTTGGTCCCCTAGAAAAGTTGTTTGTATACCAGGAGCAATTGATGGACCCTAAATAACATTGAATTGAATACATACTTATAAAGAAACCTAGGAATTGTCTTAAGTTGCTGTTTCCCAGTTGTGGTCTGAAGGATCATAGGGTTTCAGAGCTCAGTTGGGCATTTTATATTTTCATTATTTCATTTCTTTGGCATTTTCATTTCTATTCTACACTGACAGGCTCATTTGTGTCAGAAAAGGTCAGTATATTTGTCTTTGCTTTTTAAAAAAGCTTTATCTTTAAGAATCTGGTTTGCAGTGCTTTATTCAAACAGACTAGATATTGGTGATTTCAGAATAATGATTTTGTTGGAGAAATTAAATATTGCTGGGCTGGTTTAAGAAGCTGACCTGGTTATTAGAGCTAAAGAAAATTATAAAGGTATCACTGGAAACACTGTCAATGAAGAAGTAGTAATCAAATCAATATGTATTCCATTTTCAGGCTTTTTCTTTTGGTTTCATCTCCATTGATGTTTTTAATCATTATATGAAGCATTGACTTGGTTTTTATATTGATATTGATGTTTTCAGGCACAAGTGCAATTTTTTGAGCTTGAATCAATGGGAAGAAACTCAATTCTTTTAATACTAAATCTAGAGATCTACGTGACCTCTATAGATTAATCTGGGAGAAATTAAATGTACATTTTAGGAGGCCATCGGTGGAACACATGGGGCTTTTTCAGATCTTGAAAATTTAAAAATAGTCAAAGATATAGGGTAAACAGGTCAGTTGCCCAGAAACTACAGTCGCAACTGTGGCCTGATAGGCACTCAAAACTAAAAGAAAGGGAAAAACAAAACAAACAAGCAAAACATGCCCCCAAACCTAATGTCTTTGGTTCACCATGGATAGTAGATGATATACTCACCAAAGTCCCAAAGGAGGCAATTGTCCTCCACACATCTCATTCCACCGCCCATTCCCTTCACAGGTGGGGTACTTTGTGATCTACAAATGCTTTTGCAGGGGTGAAAATAAGGGAGCAAGTGTCCCTCTCCATCTTTGGAATGGGCGAGTGTGATGTCCCCTGCATCTGACTTGGAAACTTAGAATTCATTGCAGGGCTTAGTTTTCAAAGCAGTATAAAAGTAAATGATATCATGATAATGGTTCACATTTGAGTACCAACAATTAGTCAGGTACTGGTCCAAATCTTTTATGTATTTTCTCAGTCACAAAAACCCTGTGAGACTTGTGGTTATTAGAGTTGACTTTCAATATTTACTACACATTTTTGTGTGTCAGTTTAAGAACTTCATCTCTGTGTATAAATTGTTTCTGTGGAAAATTGTGTTAACATCCCAATAATCCAACAACATTAACATTTTGAGCATATGTTATCTGTGAGTTTGAGAATTACTCTATTAGAGTTTAGTATTATTCTGTTTATGGTATTGAAGGATTCTTTATTATTCCTGCCCTTCTAAAGTCTTAACTTATAATTACCACTCCTGGAAAAGTTCATTCTTCCTCTTCATACTCCTTTTTTTAAACAAACTTACAAATAGAAAGATGAGCAGGTTGGCCGGAAGTCTCAGTCCAGTGCTTTAGTCTCATATAGACGGAACATATAATACTCCCTAGGCATTTGTTAACAGAGCTTAGAAAGAAGGCCAACACAAATTGTTTCCTCTAAGCCAAATTCTGTTATTTTCTATAGAGTCCTTTAGTGAAAAGATCATATTTTAAGGTCCTGTGTACCTGGCACAATTCTAGACACACATGAGTTTTCAAAAGCCAATTCCTTAAGCATTTATTATAAAATCTGACCAAAGCATTATTCAATAAGGAGTGGCAAAGTTGCATTTCCATATTGTACATATTTGAGCTGATATAAACAGGAAATGGCAAAGATTCCGCGTCACTGACCAGTTATGTGCTCTATCTCTTGATTAAAATAACTCAGATAATTCAGACAACATTGGACACAGATGATTTTCTGTTAATGTACACATCTCAATGGCTATCAAAACTGCATGATTTCCATTTATACAGCCAATCCAATGGCAAGGCTATTAAGTGTGTATTACTATCTATCTCCATTATCATACAAGGTTTTTGTCAAGATCTCTTGAGCCATTTAAATGCACTTTTAAGTCCAATAGGTTACCATAAATGGCCTTATTTTGTAAATGAAAACTTTCTTTTTAAATGTAAGTGATCATTCTTTTCTATTAATACAACTATTTGTATATACTTTTTCCAAGACCAAAACGATTCTATAGTTTTTAATTATGCAAAGTGCTAACAAATTTTTCTTCTTTCTTTAATGAAATACAATTTTCTAATTACCCAATTCCAGTGAGAAATTGAAGGCTCATTATTGGACACTATCAAAGACACCAAGGATGGCAAACTCAAGTGCCCTTAGGATCTAGGAATTCTGTGCCTTAACATTTGGCCCAAGTGAAGAAAGGAAGATGCCCAGTATTGTTTCCATGGTTCTAGTCAAAAAGGGGCAGTTGCAATTCAGCTCTAGGCCTTCGTTGCCATCTGAAGATTTGACCTAAGCCACATCTTCTCTGGAGAAGCTAGAAATTTGGGTTTTTATGTGAAACCTTCAGATTTTAAAATGTTGACCAGTGAAGTTAAACTTCAAAGTCATTTTCCTGGCTCAAGCTATGTAAGTCAAAGAAACCGCACCCATGGGAGGCTATGTTTTATCATGATTTTGGAATGAGATCCTGCACCCAGGCCCCCTGGATTTGAATCCCTGATGATAGTGAGACCAAGGGCCAGTTGTTTATCCTCTCTATTCCTCCTTGGTCTGATTTGTAAAATGGAGACAATTGTACCTCAAAGGATTGTTGTGAAGACTAAATTGGTTAAGATATGTAAAGGGCTTAGAACAGCACCTGCCTCTTCCCCAGTAAACAGCAAATATTGGTCAGTGATTATTAGCTATGTCGAGTTGGTCTGTGGCTATAGTTGTACGTATACATGAGACAACTCTGTTGATCGCATAACAGAAACGAGCTACCCTGCAAAGGAAAACTCCAGAGCCACTGATGCTTAAGGATAGGAAGCTCGAGAGTAGCGATGAGCATAAAACACCAGGAGCGATCATTGTCCTGGAAGAGATGGAAGCAAAGCGCTATGAGATTTTTAGAATGGAAGAGGGCTTTCATAAAAGGAACTATTACTTCAAGTGGACTATGGATAACGGTAGTATTTCAACAGTGGTAAATAAATTATGAGAGGAATTTTAAGTTGGAAGGACAGCACACAGATGTACCTGAGGTTGGAAAACCACGAGTCATGTCTAGAGAATAACAAGTGGTCCAATAAAGAAAGTGGAATATGGGACTTAAACTCAGAAGGACTTAGTAGTCCAAATTTCATTTATTTTTTAAGGTAATGGGTTATCTGTTGAAGTTTATTCATATAGGGAAATGATAAACTCATAAGTGTATCAAGTAATAGTAATCTTGGATTTAAGATAAGTAGCACCTTCATGAGTCTGTTAATCTGTATAAATTGCTTAATACATTCCTGCCTAATGTGGTAAATAATAAATATGATCAACTCTTCTTATAGTAAAATTCAGTGATAATATATATAGTATCAGATTTTATATATCCTTGTGATATGGATATATGATTTCCTTCAGTCCTTCTCTCTAGTGGTTGGCTAAATTATTTCTGTTCAGAGGAATATGGAAGAGAAAGTAAAAACAGGAAACTTCCAGGAAGCAGGGAAATGAGTTAATATGCACCCTGATCATCTCCTGGCCAACTCTCCCTGAATCTGACCAATAAAATGGTAGTCTGTCAAACATGTGATGCCTTGACTCAATGCACCTTTCTGTCAGGAAGTCCCCGCCAGGCACAGGACCTAGAAACATACTGTATTACCTTTCTATTGCTACTGTAGTGAATGACCACAAGTATAGCAGCTTAAACAACACAGATTTAAGTACCTTAGGATTCTATTGGATAGTTAGACACAGGTCTCGATTGGCTAAAATCAGTGTGTCAGCTGGGCTGCATTCCTCCGGAAAGCTCTAGGGGAGAATCATTTTTCTTGGCTTTTCCAGTTTCTAGAGGTGGCCCACATTTCTTGGCTCCACAACCCTTGCATCTTCTAAGCCAGTAACTTTGCATTTCTCTGTGCCTTTTTTCACAGTTACATCTTTCTCTAACTGACCCTTTTATGTTTTTCTCTTTCACTGTAAGGACCCTTGTGATTACATCGGTCCCACCCAGATAATCCTGATTATTTTTCTTCTTTAAGGTCAGTCTATTAATAGCCGTCATTCCATCTGCAACCTCAATTCACTTTTGCAATGTAACCTAACCTATTCAGTTTCTGGGAGCTAAGATGAGGACATTTTTGCAGGGCCCTCATTCTGCCTACCACACACTTATTATTATTTAAACCATAGGTCACACCAACTATCACGTGACTTTGAATAGTGGATTTGTATCAGACAGCCTGATCCCTGGAATCCCACCAGCCAGCTGTTCATGCGGAACCCTATCATTTCATTAATCTCACAGTAGTAATCCTGATTTTTAAAGATATGGTCAATCCATTTATGAACTCCATTGATCACATGTCTATTTTTTAAAAATTGTATTTTAATATGAATCGGTTGGGCAAAGGGTGGGAGGTAGAGATTAGATTAAGAAGCCATTACAATAACCAGGTGAAGGGGGACAAGGGCCTGGATAGGGACCATGTATAGAAGTGTGAATGGAAACATAGGCTTGAGAGGTGGCATTCACAGGCCTGGAGAACCAGGCATATGCAAGAGGTAAAGGGGAGAGACAAAGGGGATACCGAGGAGGTTTCCACAGTAGAATGCTGTGTACAAGGCTGATATCCTTTCCAAGGCTGAAATTTATAGAATGTGGAAATGATTGAATGTAGATAATAAAAATGAATTTAAAAATTCAAGAAGTCTCTACAGGATTGAACATAAATGATTCAGATATGATGGTGTCAGGAAAAGAAAAGGAAGTTAGGAGGCAGGGCCAGTTTTATGGGATAGCAGTGAACCAACGTTCGGACTAGTTAAGGATGTTCATGGTAGGTAGCATGAATTTCACTCAGCTGCCCCTGCATTTGTGTTAGTGACTGGTTATTGCTCTTATACTTGGCCGTTAGTGAAAGATTTTATTCGAGATATCTCAAAGGCAGCAAAGCAGTGATAACATTGTCTTTGTAAACCCAACTGATTAGCATAAAATTCTGGTTCATCCAAAATTATACATTTTACATCTTAATTTATTACAATAAACAAATGAACAGCTGGTGGTAAGGTAAGATGATGAGTGCTAAAAAAGGAAGATAAAGCATGGTAAAGGGATAGAGGAAAACATGGAGTGGTAGGTGCCATTTGAGACAGACTAGTCAAGGAGGCCTTCTCTATACATGAACTTGGAGCAGACCCCAGAAGGACAGGAGGAAGGGAGCCACGCGGCTGTCCGGGGATCAGCGGTCTAAGAGGACGGGGAGCTAGTAGAAAGCTCTGAAGTGCAGGGTACACGCAGCGTGGGGTAGTGTGGAGGCCAGCGTGGCTGGAGCGGAGCGAACTGGAGGAAACTCAGAGAGAGAAGAGGAAGAACAGCAGTGGGCAAAATAAAGAAGTTAGGCGCCTGTAGATACTAGGGGAGAGGGTAATCAATTCTTTTTAAGGCTTTCTTCATCTTTTCCCTATAGAGATGAATCCGATGGCCTTTTAAAGTGTGTGCACACGCATTCCTATCCCGCTCACACGATGGTAAGTGCATACCCAGCGCTGCGCCGCACAACCGTGAGCTGTGACCTTGCTGTTGGTTTCCAGGGAGGTTAATGATGCCTTTGATGGTGAAGTTGACTACTTCCCTGGCCTCAACCCTTTGCCCCTTCCCCCCGTTGGCTAAACTTTTTTATGCTTTTGCTCTGTCTTCTTTGTGAATCTGGATCAGACCCCGAGCTCAGGGCTTTTACATCGGAGTTCCTTCTGCTTGAAACTCATGTTTACCTCTTTGCATGGTATCTTCTTTTTATCATGTAGTTCTCACATTCTATGTCACCTCCTCGTAACCATTATGAAGGTTTTGCAGAAATTTTATAAGGATGTTTGGGAAAACAGAGGATATGTTTATCCTAAATAACTTTTCTCTTGCATTCTGTACAGCTATATTCTTGAATCAAACTAATAAGTCCGTTTTTCAAGTGGTTATTGATGAAGGGGCAGGCAACTTGTAGAAAACAGAAAGGGGGAGATTCAGTGGTAGCTTGGAAGATTGGGGTCTAGGGCTGTTTTGACAGGCAAATGGAAGAAAGAAAAATATAGCTTACCCATGAACACAAAGGGGACTTTCCTGCTCTTTGGTATTATGTTTAGTAAAAATATTTATGCTAAGAATGAAGTGCTTAAAGCAAAAATGAAAATGTTCATAGTAAATACCCTGTTCTTGCCAATAGCTCTTAGAAACGGCAATGATTTATTTCCCGATAGCATTATTTCCTTGGTAATTGCATAGCTGTGTCAGAAGCCTTCATTGCTTCTTTCTGGGGAGGAGGGGAAGGTACATTATGGATTAGTGGTAGTTCACCTCAGTCCTGGGGAAAGAAGCCAAGTGGAGGCAATTAGCAAACACTGTCCTTTTTGTCATTTAAGGAATAGATAACACTGTCTTTTTTTTTTTTCGGTCTTTTAAGGGGTAGATAAAGTGGGTGTTTTCTTATGACACCATCCAGATTTGGCATATTTGGCTAAGTCCTTCTGTCCCCAGTCGTACTGAGTAGTTTGTGAACTGTATCCCCCGTGCTGTTTGGTAGGAGCGGGCTGACCTAGCTGGAGCTGATGTGCATGCTGAGCCACAGCGGTATCTATTTTAGACCCAAGGTTGTCCAAAGAATACTTCCATAGGGTATAGGAAATTTAGGAAAAGCCACTGGGTTTGGGAAACCCTGGGTTAAGTATGGTTTCTTCATGTAGGACTTCTCAGAATCTTTAGGAAAATAAAGGCATTGATTATGAACCAACCAAGAAGTAGTAATGTATAGCTTATTTCTTAAATGTGTTTGGCCATATAAACTTTTTCCCAGGATGAGTCTTATGTGAAATATACTTTAGAAAAGGTATTTTAGGCAAATGCTATGGGTGGTCAGTTAGCTCTCTAGAAATGTAACAGGCAGAGAGAACGGCGGCTCTAACCAATCCCCCACCATCCATGGTTCTCTCAACTCCTTTAATCCATATACTTTGTAACTTCCTGCCAAGAAAGCACACATCCATCCTCCAGGTGTACCACTG
The DNA here is from genome assembly GCA_004026545.1 of Mormoops blainvillei. Lineage (NCBI taxonomy): Eukaryota > Metazoa > Chordata > Mammalia > Chiroptera > Mormoopidae > Mormoops > Mormoops blainvillei. Next base: position 44,705 of record PVJD01004549.1, read on the forward strand.
ACTTGGTATTTGTGTCGTACTCAGCTGTTATAGAATAGAGGACTGATGGGTTAGGACTACTATCCCCAAATATCAAACATTTATTACTTAGAAATGTAGTTTATATGTCCAGGGAATATTATCAGACCTATGGCACTGGGGTAACTTGAAGTTCATTGTGAAGTTTAGACCTTCAAAAGAGCTAACTTATGGTTTTTAGCATCCATTTCATTAGAGATAGAGAATGCTAAAGGATGTTAAAAGAGAAGTTGCAGAATACTCTTATTCTTCAAAGGACACTGTTAATTCTTTGAGGTGAAGGCGTTTACACTCAGTGAGTCAGCAGTCCAAAATGGTAACGCATGTCCCACGTTACAATGCCCGCATGCAATCCCAGGACCTGGCCTTTACTAGAGCTTCTGCTGTTTCGAACATCCTGACTGAAACCTGCTTCAGTAGGGTGTTTCAGGTTCATGTCTACTCCAGGGAGATCCTTGGGTCAAAGATTAAGCTTTCAGGGTTTCTTGGGTCTTGGCCTATTCAGGGGTCTCACAAGGGACACACTTTGTTTTTCTTATTTATACCCCAATATATCTCAGACTTTGTAGTCTTACATAAAGACCCATAGCTTACTTAAGGATCTATTGGTGAATGAGACAAAATTTTAAACAATTTGAATGACAAGATCAAGGAAATGTAAAAAGAATAAGTGAATGTAAAAAGAATAAGTTTGGAGTAACATTATTCACATCACATTTAATGCCAGTAATTCCTGGGCTTACATGTTCCACAGGCTAAATGCCTTATTAATATAAATATTAATGTATGACTTGGGTAAGACTGGCAGCACTAAATGAAAATTAATTTTTCAAAACAGGAGGAATGCATTTTCCCTTAGAAGCATTAAAGTATCATCCAGAAAAGTAAATTTAAACTGATGATAAATTTTTAGCTTGAGAACTTTCCATAAAGTTGCATACTTCACATAATTTCAGCTTGTAGCATTTAAAAAGATTTTTACATATTGCTAAAAGATGAAGACACTATTTGAAGAATAATCTTAATAAAAATATACCTCATATCTTTTAATAATCATGTTTTATAGTTATTAAATTATTTTATGTGGGATGTTTTAGAAACTACAATGCATTTTTAAAGACCTCAAGTAGAGGTTCCTTTAAGAGACCCACATCTCAGCTGACCTCATGCATCATTGAGACAGTATATTATGCTCTTGGTGGCAATAAATACTAAGAATCTGAAAAAAAATGCTCAATGATGCATTCTGCATTCTGCAAGCCTCCATCTGCATTATCTTCTAACAATTAAAGAAGTTCTAATTTCAAAACATTCTTCCCAGGACTTGGTCATGAAAAAAGCAGGGAAGAATAATTGACAAGTTACCTAATTTTTCTTTCTTTCATGAGATTTTCTTGATTTCTTGGCTATTCCAGTTGAAAGCTATATGCCATATTTTGGCTCAGATTAATCTCTCTTTGACTCTTCTCTCCCTAACACATTCACCGATTATCCTCATTTTCACCTTTTGCATAATTTTTTCAAGTGGTGACAGAAAATGGGAGTAGTTGTAAACACCCCGCCACTGGAAGCCTTACCTCTCTCTAGAGCGCGCGCGAATGCCACAGCAAGCAGGAGAACCAGGGCCCTCTGCATTTTCTTGCCGGCAAGTCCTGCAGCGCCCGTGTGTCCTGCAGGCTACCCAGAAAAAATGGCAGCCCAAAGGAGCCAATTCCCTTTTGCTAAGATTCCAGACTATGAACTAATCAATCATTAATCTCCATACAGAAGCAAGGGCAGTTATCCTTGGCCCACAGAGATAAAATAATATCTATCAAGGTAAATAGACACCCTGGGGAAAATGGAACAGATCGAGGAGATTTTAATGATTAACTTTGTCAAGCTGCAGAAGAATCAGTGTACACATAGATTATTTACTAAGGCTGCTTTTTACAAAAATTTGTTTAATGTATTAGTGGGTACATCCCCTCCTCGTCCCGCCCCCCTCCCCCCTTTACTGGGTTGTGTGTCTGTCTGTTTGGAACATTCCCTGCTCTTCTCATGTGTAAATGGAAACTTGGAGGTTATTTCTCTTCCTCTCCCTCTCCTTTCCTCCCTCCCCCCCCCTCTTTAAACCTACTACAAACATGGATTATCTTAAAATATTGCACTAGGTATTTTACTAGGTGTTTTAAGTAATAAAGGGGAAAAAGAGTAAGAAACCAATTTATCACAATTGTCCAAATCCATAATTTAATACTGTACAATTTATTAAAGATGAAGGGACGGTACTTTATGTGCTATATTACACTTTTTGAAGCAACTGACATATTTTTATTTTAATTCTTGAAGCAAGGCAACTAATAACTGGAGAGATTAAATTACTTGCCCCAAATTACAAAAGTTAATGGTGAATTTTGGACTTCTACAGGTGATTTAAAGTTCTTTCTCTCAAGGCTATACAACTGGTTTATTTTGGGATTCTGTAGCCTGAGAGCTCACAGTGGCTGTGTAGAATGTGGAGTTCAGTATCTCCGTTTTACAGAAGAGAGAATGAAGCCCCAGGCAGATTCTGTGACCTGCCCAGAGAGGCGCAGGTAAATTTCAATCATTCATTGGAATCAGGTCAGCTCCTGGCCCTTGAGGGACTCCCTTTTCAGGAGGCATGGTCAGGCAGGGGTTGGGTACGCAGGCTCTAGGATCAAATCCCTGCTCAGCTCTTATTGGCTGTGTAACTTTGGGAAATTATTTCTTCTAAGCCTCATTTCTCTCACCTGCAAAGTGGTGATAATTCTTAGTACCTTTGTCACAAGATTGTTGTGAGTTTTATTAAAATAATTCGTGTGCAGACTTATCATATCATCAAATACGTGTTAACACACATTGATGTTCTACATCCGTCTTATTACCCCTTTCTTCACTGGCTCTCCAAATTTGTGCCTGAGAAGATCACTGAAACAAATGATTACGCTTAGACACTTCACAGATAAGTGATCTAGAATTCCATTATCAATTTAGTAACCAAGGATTAACTACATAGGCAGTTACATTTCTAGTGAGATCATCTATCTTGAAAATACCTGGGTGTTAGTTTCAGAAAATAGAGTTCATTTAATTGGAAAAGGATAACTAAGCAAAGTAAGCAATCTCTGTAAGTTCAAAGGAACCCCATCTGGTAAAGGAGATCTTGCTGCAGGAACTAATGGGAAGATAGCTTTGCTGTTCAAAGATTGGCTTCTGCCTATTACAAATCTTCCAAACTTTTCCTTTTGCCAAACTTCTAGTGTACTTTGCAAGTTAATTAAAAAATGTTTTAGTCTTACTGTAAATTATTTGGAAACAAAGAAGCTCTAAGCAAATGTCAGAGTTTAAAACTAATTGAGAAACCCAGAACTCAGAATAACTGTTAACACATTATAGTTTTTATTTTTATTTAAGATAATACAACATGTGCACATTTGTAGGTTTTTATTTAACAGTTGAAATGTCAGTCATCATCTGAAGATTAATTCATTCAAACATACAGCTAATTGTTTCCTATAATTTTGCTAGAGTTTAAGTCCAGCCTGTTTTTTCACTTTTTAAAAATTATAACTTTATCTCTGCTTTTGCAACAATATCTACCACTTTTGTTTAATGATAAACTACATGTAGCAAGAATTGCAACATCTCATGTAGGTGCCCTCTTGAGAAATCTCTACACTAGCTGCCACATGCATTCTCTTGGCTGAATTTATCTTTTTCTAAGTGAAAATGGCACTCACATGCTAGTTAGTGGCTAAATACATGAACCTTTTCTCAGTCTTATTTATGTAACTCTCCTTAATCTTTCAAACGTTGATTGCTTCCATTGATTCTAACACTGGAAAGATCCAATTATAATTGGCCTAAGTGAAAAGTCTTATGTTGGAATGACTACTTAGCAAGTCAGACGAGGGGGAAAAAAACAGGTGAAAAAGGCCAAGTCAAATCTTCTGACACTCCCTTATAGCCGCAGTTGCAGTAATTCAGAAATTTATTAGAGAAATAGGTTTTTAAAGACTTGTTAAATACTCAAGCTATGGAATTTTACAGGAATTGTTTTGCCCATGAAAAACTGATTTGAAGTACTCTTCTCTTTCTTTCTCTGTCTTGACATTGGCTTCAAAAGAAATTTAGGTTCTTTCCTAAACAAGGGGAATTCTAGGCAAAAGCATGAAACAAAGCCAATCTTTAGTTCTTTTCCTATCATGTTTTTCTCTTCTTGCCAAGATTGCTTAGAAACACTTGCAATATAGCATCGATAGTCTCTACGTGGTATATCTTCTTTTCCCTGATTTTACCCAAGATGATCTCTTTACATTTGGTTTTCAATTGTTATCCTCTCTGTATAGTGTTCTTTTCATATCTGTCCTGAGAAGGGTTCATGGAACTTGAACCTATAAATCAATGTTTTTCACCAAATTTAGAAAATGTTCAGCTCTTGTTTTTGAAGGACTTTTCTGCCCCATTCTCGTCCCCTTCTCTTTGGGGCTTTAATTACACATGCTGCCAAGAGTGTATTAGACTATTTAAGATTATTCTGCATGTTTCTGAGGTTCTGTTCAGATTCTTTAACCTTTGTTCTCTGTGCTATTCAGTTTGGATAATTCCTGTTCATTAATCTGAAGTTCATTATTCTTTAGTATTTCATCTCACTCAGTGAATTCAGTATTTTTCGGTTTTAGAATTTCTACTTGATATTTTTCATAGTTCCATTTTGCTGCCAAGATTCTGTTTTTTCGTTAAGACTTTGTTTGCTTCGAATTCTTCAAACATATTCTTTAAATTTTTTCCCATATTAATATTAATAAAAACAAAGACTACTCTTTGTAGTCTTTGTCCACTACATGTTATATTTGGGCCATCTCAGAGTTGGTTTTTATTAACTTATTTTTATCTGAATTATGGGTGACATTTTTGTTTCTTTTCATATTTATCAATTTTTTCACTATACCCTGGACAAGCAATGTGAAAACTTGACAGTTTTATATGGTTTAATTTTTAATTTTTAAATTCTCTGTTATATAAGAAGTTGTTTGCACATTGTTTTTCTCATTCTTGAGATCTCAGAGTTTAATTAGTACTATTCAGACATCCTTTTGACTGAATTGAATTGATGAGATAGAGTCAAATTGCCACCCAGTTCAGTCAAACCATTAGGAATACTGAAAAATGTGACTTAGATAGAAAGAGATCGAATGAACTCAGTTTTTTGCCATACCCATCCTCTAATCTGGTTGGGGATAACAAGAACTAGAAAGTCATTTTCTGATAACAGGGAAATTCTTATTCTCATTCTATTTCTAACCTGGTTTCTTTAAAAATTGGCATCTGTGATTATTAACTGGAAACCTCACTTCTGATTTTCACTTTAAATGTGGAGATTTTAAATAGAAGATGAATGCATAGTAATCAATGATAATAGATAACTTTACATATTTCTCCCTTTTTGGCTTTATTCAAGTTATTGCCATGTGAATTCTGAGGTTACACTCTAAAAAATGAGTCTAGTTAAATATAAGAGAATATAGTGCAATACAAACACTGGCTATTTCTGTTTTTCTATTTATATCCATTTTTGTCACTTTATTTCAAACATCTAGGACTCTATTGCATTCCCACAAAGAAAATTCGGTGTACATTTATAGCTCTTAGGAAAGAAAATCTTGACCATATGAGTGGATAGAGATGAACGCTGATACCACCTTTCGTATACCATCTGCTGTGACACTGCTTTGCAGGTGATATCTGCTTTCCTGTACTTACTCATTTGTCCTGGATAGAAATTTATGCTCTGGTCGACAGAACATTATAAATTTACAAGTAAGGAAGCTGAAGCTCAAAGAGTACCAATAGTACTTGAAATTGTTTGATGTTAGAATACAGGACTGACTCCAAGGCCAGAGTGTTTCCCACTGACCGGGTTTGTCCAGATCACGACCGCTGGCGGGTGAGGCGGACGACTTTCTGCTGGTGGGGTAAGCAGTCTCTTAGAACAGTAAAGAGAGCTTGAACTTTGGTTATAGGTAAATATTTGTATGCAAGCCTTACTAATTAACCTCGACTAATATAATAACACAATGGGTTTAATAATAACTATTTAAATGGGAAAATTTACTTAAGGCATCTAGCCAGAAAACAAACTTGAATTCAAAACACATACATAATATAACTTCTGTTTTGTGAGAGTTATTACCATGGGGCAATTTGTGGCTGATGAGAATGGAGGCTGCTGGGTAAATACTTTTTTCCCCTTAATCTCTCAGATGGGTAATTCTGAGATATTTTATATGGTTCCACTGTGGCTTCCCAGCATGACTGAAGCTTACAAAGACAATCAGCTTGCTGCAAACCTCGGAGTTGCCTTTCCCTCCCCCCTGAGCGGGCTTCCTAGCCGTCTCCTGTTTCTAGGGTTGCTTCACAAAGTAATGACTTATAGGCGCACACTTGACTAAGAGCCTGCTTATTCAGGGGAGGGCGATGCAGGCTAAGACCGGGCCATTCGAAGTGAGGGATGGCCGGGCTCGGAAGCACTGGAGGTCCCTCGTGTGATTAATTATTTCCGCTCTCTTTGTTAGTCATGGCAATTTTATAAACTTGTGTTGCCATGAGGCCAAATGGAATGTGGAGCCACCACAAGGAAGCCAGCTGCCATGCAAGAGTGAAATCGAACATTAGTCATGCCGTGAACATTTTGGGGTTTGTTAGTGAAGCATAATCTAGCTCATTCTGGCGCGTTACGGTTTAAGTAACAATGAGCGAAAGAGGGTGCGGTGTGAAGAAGGAACACGGCAGCACTAGCATCTCTTTGCCCCACCCTTATTCTGACCTCTGGGAAAGAGACGCCTAAATTCTGTTTAATTTCCCCTGTATTATGAGTTATTCCAAACATGGTGAGAGGAGCAGAAAATCAAATCACCTAACTAAAATCCACAAGCATGCCACAGAAAATATGTGGAGGGCTTTTCCCTGATCACATTCTCCTACCTCCGAGATAAACAGCGTCCCTTTTTTTTTTTGGTACCTGGCACTCTAATGAATGTCTTCATATTTTATTCTAAATGAATAATTCATTAAACAAGAATACTGTTTTGCATGCTTCTATTCTCAAATGCTGTCAACACCATACGCTACTTTTTGCAACATGCCTTTTCTTCCCTCAAAAACTGTGATTCTGAGATTTACTTAGGTCAATACTTGTAACTCTACTTCATTTTCACAACTGTGTAACAATTACACAGGTATGCTATATTTTATTTATCCATTCTTCAGTCAGTAGACATTTAGGGTGTTTGCAGAATTGAGCTGAAAGGTCTGAGATGTTTTTCTGCTCCCCAGGGAAAGTAAAGAGCTTTGTGGTTTATACCCATTTAGGAGGATTAAACCATTTACCTCTGTGAGAACTGCTTCTGTGAACACTGAGGCAGAGGCCAAACACTTGGCATCTGAGTGAGCAGGAGGGGAGGAAGAGAAGGGCCTGAGAGAACCATTAAAGTTCTCTCAGTTAACTGGTTTGTGGGGTTTGAAAATGGATGTATGTTTTAGAAGAATGCTTGGCCAAATACCAGACATGCTCCTTTCTACTTACTGTTTTTCAAAAGGCACTGACTATATTATTTAAAAGGTTTAGAATTCCTAAGAGCTATCTGTAAGAGGTGCCTGTAACAGTTTTTTATTTTCCATTCAAGATAGCATTCAATAATCATCCAGTATCACTTCCATTGGATTTTCAGGGCTCTGTTGTAAGGTCTCATTATTTGAACTATTTTAATGATTTGAGCACCAATGAACATCCTTACGCCCCTCCCCTAGTCTTAGGATGAAAGGATAGAAATGAGTTTATATTTCATCCAACTTTGTAGACATAGCCTGGTCAGTACTTCTCAATAAGAAGTGACCAGTCTTCATGTTTTATATACATCTCAGTAGGAATCACTTCTGTTACAACTTTTCTTTATTTGATAGGTGAACTTCACATTGATAGGTGAACTTCATTTGTTTGATGATATATCTGAGAATAAAGGAAGCATGGAGATATTCCCATAATGCAGCACAAGATATAAGGACTGGAGACTACGTCACGTGTTTCCCGCTTTCTTTCCAATAAACTTACATAAATGATCTGGGAGTGGAAGAACCTAAGAGTTGCTAGAACCAGCACTCTCTGTTTACCGAGGCCGTAAGTTTATAGGTGAAGCCATTTGTCACATAGTGAATGGCCAAGACACCCTCACTTCCCACCCCCACAGTATTGTTCTGAGTACCTGGACACTTAGGAATCGGTTGTTCTTTTTATGTCCAAGCTTAGTATGAGTAAAACAGAATAGTAACACCTTTTGAACAGTAACGAGAAGAAGAAATAGATCGTGGTGCTTAAAACAAAAGGGCTAGAAAGGGTTGTCAGGAGATATTTTCCCCTCACAAACTGAGCAAGGTTCTCAGATTATATGGGACACTTGATTGGTGGGATTCAGCGATACGTTTCCATACAGCACCCCCAGGGAGGTAGCAGAGCCTCAGGTGGAATCAAGAGATGCTTACCAGGGACCTGACTTCCGTCCCTGGCAAGGATCATGGTGTCCAAGGTGCCCAACTTTCCAATGAAAAAGCAGTGTTCCCTGCTTTATAGCGACCAGAGGGCTTTTCACGTGTGGACTGATTAAAGGTTTTTGTTGAATGTTTTGGAACAAATAAGACCTTGGAGCACTTATATAACCTTACAGAACATCCCTCCAAGCAAGGAAACTGAATCTCTTGCTGGTCAAGAGTATGGAGATTCAGAACAAATTTAATTAGATTTAGAGACATAAAGAACTATATCATCCCTTAATCTCCTAGAGCTGAGTAATACATTTCATAGCTGCTATAGTTGGAAAGAATACATACAATAAACCTGTCAATAAAAAGCTGAATATGTACTCTGAAACTAATGGACATTATTCCACTAGACTCTAGCTAATCAATCAGTTTGGCACAACCTCTGATTAGGGCCCAGCACATACTAGATAAGATATTTAAAAAAATTTATCACCAAGTCCTGTCATTTCTACTTCCAAGATGATCATTATATAGTGATGGCAATAGATAAACTTTATTGAGATCTTTGTCTGTATGAAGGATGCATCTATCACTTTATGAGTGTTATTATCTCATTTAATTCTAACAGAAGTGTTATAAGGAAGAGAGCATTAATACTTCATCTTCCAGAAGAGAAAATTGAGGCTCTGAGAGAAACTTTCCCGTCTCTAATTCATTCTCCCTTTGTATTCTCTGCTACCACCTGAATCTGGGCTAAGTCATTTCTTTCTTCGGTTACTGCAGCAGCCTCCTCATGGCTTCCTGGACCCTCTTGCCTGCCTTCTTGTCATTTTCTGCAGGACAACCAGGGCAAATTTCTAGAAAGTACACTGGATTCTATCCCTTTCCTTATCTTTCAGGGACTTCTTTGCGTTTCTGTTATCAACTGGACTCAGTTTATATCCCCAGTGTAAGCGTATAGTAAACCTGTACTATTTCTTCCCTTGCTTGCTAATCTTTAGCCAAACTAGTCTTTTGATTCTGGGAACACTGTCCCAGGACCTTTGCACACACTATTGCTCAATTAATCTCATTCTGCTTAATATTAGGTTCAGCAATAGTTGACAGAATATTCCAACTAACAATAGCTTAAACTAGATAGGATTCTACTCATCTCATGTGAAATCTCTGTAGGTGACCTGTGGCTCCACAGTGTCAGGGTCCAAGTCTTTTTTGTCTTGTTACTCTGCTGTGTGCGGCCTTCCTTCATCATCCTAGTTGACGTCATCCATGCTCTTGGTATCAAGATGAATGAAGGGCTAGAGAAGAGGGTATGAATAGCCCAGAAAATTCCTTCACAGAGATATCAGAAGAGAAAGAACACAATTTTCTTACTAAATACTAAGCATTAAACCAGAATGTGATGCCATCATAGGCAATCTACTGAAGAGTTTGCAAACGCACAAAGAAATCTCACACTCTTATGTAGCCAACCAGACAGAACCCATTACACAGATGTTTTCAAGATAAATAATTAGCTCTCGAGTAAGAGGACAGCACCGTTTGTCACATATAGCTCATTCTAAGTTCACTGGGTTTTGGTCTCTTCCCTTTCTCTTTTCTCCTCCCCTCACTTGCCATCGACATTCCCCACGTGAGTCTAATCTGCAGCTGAGTTGATAAACCCTGAGCTATAATGGGGAACAGAAAATTGGTATTTATGCAGAGCAAATATGAAGGAAGAAGCAGAACAAATGTGAAGAAAGAAGAGTAAACAGTGTCTAAGAATAGACAGAAATGGAAATGTTACTATTGGAAAACATTCATGAGTCCTTAAAAATTGAAGAATTTATAAAAGAGTAGTAAGATGACTGGCTATATTAGGGAACACTTAATGAAAAGTCTTTTTTAAATCATAAAACCTCAAGGGATTTTTGAGAGGGCTTATTAAAATTGGGAAGAATAAGGAAAAAATATCATAACTACTATACGAAGAGCTGAGAGAATATTTACTCCATGTGTAATCAATGTAGAGGTGGTATCCTTCAACTTCTGTCTTGATCACTTATGTTATTTGCAGTAGACTCTTGAAACAGTGTTACAGGAGCTAATACATTGTACTTAGAACAAGAGCTGAATTGAGGACCCAGGGAATCTGATTATTATTTATCGGGGTGGGGGGGGACCCACACCAAAAATGTACTTACTGTCTGCACCTGTAACTTTTCTGTGAGCTTTTCTGGGCAAATTTCGAATAGCAAATACTAACACTGGTTCTCAGTAATACTATGGGCAAAGCTCCCTCCAGCCGTCAACCTATTTAGCTGTGATAACTCCTGCCAGACAACATTGCTGTTTCTCTGCCTTATCAACCTCTAGTTGGCCTGATAAATTGAGAACAAATTTCTCTTTTTAAAAATTTGTCCTAAAGGGAGACATGGGGAGGAAAAGCAAGGAGGATTTTAATGATATACCACTATTTTGAAAAATCATTAGCTCCATCCTGATAGTTCATTACACCTTGTGTAGCAGGTATAGTTTTCTTACAGCTTCTGTTTCAGACCTTATTCGTTACGCAGCAACCATTAAGTTTCGGTGAGATTGGTCTCAAGCCTGGAAACAGTGTAATTAAGCCCCCCTTTCCCACAGTTAAACATAATCTCCTGCTCATAGTGATTGTTTCAGGATAAGGTGTATCACATAAGTTAAATCAGTAAGAATAAGGCCTCATAAGCCAATCAGTAAGGCCTTAGATATTTCTAAGAGATGGTTAATGGATGACAGACGTGGAAGTATTTCAGCCTTTGTTGTTATGAAGTTTATATTTGGTGATGAGCAGAGTGAAGAGAAGGACAGAGAAAATGGAAGTGGAACCCCCTGATTAAAAACAAAATAAAACATGCTTAAGCCTGCTAACTATATTTAGATATATGTACTAATAAATTACACCTGTTTAAATTTGAGATTTTAGATAATTGCAACAACAACAAAAAAATCCTCTCTGATCCAATAGGTACCATTTAGCGTGCCAGACATTGTACAGAAGTATTGCTGTCATTTAATTCACTTTGTAAAGGCTGCCCTCCTTACTCGAGTCCAAGCTCTCTCCACTTATGCAGAATTTTCATTTATCCTTTCTTATAGATTCAGTCTCACTTCCTCTGCTGCTGTTTATCCCAATCGCTTTGTGTCTCCCATTAAAAACAAAACACAACGTGAGTCAACATCTCATTGCTCATCAGTTGTTTGTTACCTTCTTTCTCTTTTTTTCCCAGTTTTATTAAGATACAATTGACATATAACATTGTATTAGTTTTAGGTATACGACAAGATTAGGCAGGGAAACGTCATTATAAAATGATCACTATGCTTTTCGTGGTGAAACCAAGTATAATAATCCAATAAAGCATGTGTTTTTAAATGTTGCGATTTGTGAATTTACTAAGTGCTTAGCGTGCATATGCTAGAGATATGTCCCTTTAGTCCTTGCGGTGAAGCAAATGGACTGCTGAAAAGAGGATCATTTTGGTTATTATGTATGCATTATATGTTATGTAAAAAAAAGTCCATTTGCAGAAAGTACAGTTGCAAATATAGCCTGTAATTTGATGTGAAATATTAATTCGCCACCACCAAACCAGCAACCCAGTGCTCTTTATCATGTTACCTTTATTTTTACGTAGAAGTAACAAAAATGATGTGTTTCTTAAAAATTATTTGATTTCAACCAAAAAGGCATTTCTCCTCAAAAGCAAAATTCAACAATAGATTTTTAGGGTGATTGATGATAAATTTATAAGTATAGAGACTTTAATAAAATTAAAATGAGAGAAAAGGGTTGGGATAAAATATTATTCATATCTCAGAAAGGGGTCATTTGATTCTGAGAACATATTTTTGTTCTGAGGGTGAGAGGTATAGAGTATCATATCTAGATAATTAAAAACAATTGTTTTTGCCCTCTGAATAACCCTATATAATAACAAAGGGAGTTGAGTCAAGAAGGTAAGGCACAGGAAATAAGTTAAAATCTTTGAAAAAATTAAAACAGGGTCATTTAGGAAACAATAGTCTGAGTTCAAAGAGTTGAATTTTAAGTTATCCTGCCTCTTCGGAGGATTAATTTTTCGCCTAGATAAGGAATGTCAGGATGGCACAAGGGAAACCGACAAAAAGGAAATTAAAAACTTGAGACAAGGACAGCTAAGTAAAGAGGTGCTGTTTAGTTGTCAGTGATATGAACAGTTATCTGATTAAACTACTATAAAACTAATTCATTTTCTGTCCTGTTCATTGCTACAGTGTGTGGTTATTTCCAGTCTACTGGCAAATGTTGCAAATGCCTAGCAATAAATGGCAACTTCAAAAGTTATTTTTTTCTCAAGTGTCTTTCAAGTAACTATTAAGATAAGCTGATAGAAGGAAGATGGCCAACAGTCATTTCATTGAACATTCAGTTATTAAAATGCTAATGAAGAAAACTGTTAATCTTTTAACAGATTCTTTCCACAGGACAGTTTCATGTTAATTAAGCCAATTTAATCCATTTAGGTATTAACAGAAAGAGCTCTGTGTTTTTTTTTTCTTTTATTTTTTATCCCATAGCATTTATTTTATTAAAAAAAAATTTTTTTTTATTGTTGTTCAGGTACAGTTGTCTCCATTTTCCCACCACTACTCCCCCCAACCCAACCCATCCCCCATCCCCGCCTAGATCCTACCTCCCTTTGGTTTTGTCCAGGTGTCCTTTAAACATGTTCCTTGATGACCTTTGCCCTTGCCCCCCCATCCCCTCCCACCCTTCCTCTGGTTACTCTTTCGTTTCTCTCTCTTTTTTTTTTTTTGAGAGAGAAAAAAGTGTAGGTTTAACTTGATTGCACTTATTTCACACATTTTATGGAAGATTTCCTTATTTTTCACATCTAAACTGGTGCTATAAATAACTGAAGGTGACGTATGGGCAGGAAACGTGATCCAGCAAATGGAGCTATTAAAATTTTCAGTATCTGTCCCAAATTTTGTGATCCAAACTACCGGAGGGAAAGGTTTCTCCTTTACTTATCGTGGAGCTCTGGAGACTCATTGAAATTCAGCAAAAGGTTGTTATAGAAGAACTGTCTAAAAGCCCAACAGAGTGAAAGTACTCAGCCTCAGGTGGAAGGAGCAGGTATCAAGAGAAAGAAATAATGTCCTAGACTTTTTAACAGCCACTTTTAAGATTCATTGCCTTAGTGCCGATTTGCTTCCATTTCCTATATTTTCCCAAACCTATACCTACTATAAAAATTCTTTTTAAGATGATAACCTTGAAGCTGTAAGAGACAAAACACACTGTATAGTCAGGGACATAGGTTTATTCGACAATCGCAATAAAGAATATATTCACTAATGAGTAATGTTAAGGAGAAATTATACCAGATGACATTTACAGGCAAGGAAGACTTTTAAGAAAGATTGTTGCAATAAGGCAGAGAGATTGAACTCAAGTTCATTAAAAGGCGTTTTAAGTGCTGGAGTGAGCTAGTGGAGAACCTTTGAGTGAGTGAGTGTGGTTAGACCAATTCTGTCTGCAAATTGGCACTTATCAAAGTAAGGCTTCTACCCTCTCACAGAGCCTGGGAGACTGGGGTGCTGTCCTGAGGATACATTTTAAAGGGATGGCCTGGATACTTGAGAAAGACATTTTAGGTTAAAAAACTGTCAAGAGTCTGGGGAAAGATTTTATAATTGCAAGTTTTGTGAAGTAAATGCCCTAAGGAAAAGGAGGTCAGGGGCCGGTCCTCTGGAAGAAACTTGTTTCAGTTTAGTCAAGTGGAAGGTTAAGGCCATTTTGATCAGGGAAGGGTCAAAGAAGAAGGAGAAAACTTGGGGGTTTATAAAACAAGAGACTCACCAAGGGAGAGTGAAGGTGCGTCTTCACTAATTGAGATCTGTCTCAGAATAGGTAAAGGTCAATTCTCAGAACGCGAAAGGACGGGAAATTTTAAACCCTCGATTTCTAAACCATTCCATTCCAGGAACACAGGGTCAAGTTCAACATTGCCAAACCAATACAAGATCCACTTTCATCAAAAAGTGGTGCAGGTACCTTTACTATCCTGTGCTTTCTAGGTAGGAACCTTTCAGCAGGATTTCAGCCCTAGTGGTAACCTCATTGATTAGCATGTGACCAGAGTCACTTTAATCTACGCTGTTGCCAAAGCATTCTGTTAAGGCACAAAGAAGTCTCCTGTTTTTGGTATTTTCTTTGCTTTTTAAAGGTTTCTTCCTTTTGTTATTATTGGCTAGTTTTTGTTTGTTATGATTCCCTGATTATTCCTCAGAATATTAATCCCTCAATTTGTACTGTGCTCTGTATATTGCAAAGCTTTCATTCATATTTTCTCATTTGATAATTACGTCAACACCATGCAAAGTAATCAGGAGCAGAAAATCTGCAAACTTTTCCTGTAAAGGAACAAATAGTAAACATTTTAGGTTTTATGTGCCATAAGGTCTCTGTGATAGCTACTCAATTCGGATTCTGTAGCCACAGGAAAATATGTAAATGAATGAACATGAGTGTGTTTCAATAAAACATTATTCACTGACACTGAAATTTGAATTTCATATTTTCCCTGAGTCATGGTATGTTATTCTTAAGATTTTTCCAGCTATGCTTAGTTTTTGGGCCATAGAGAAACAGGCAGCCAGCCAGATTTGGACTCTGGGTTGTAGTTTGTTGACCATTAGCTTGGAGGGTGATGTAATGTGAAGGTTGGAATCTTTTTTTCTGCTAATTACTAAACACAGAAGTCCTGGTTAAATAACTTTATTTTGATCTACCATTTACACAGTTTCATAGTAGCAATAATAGTGTCTACTTCAACAGTTCTTCTGGGAAGATGAAATTAAGTGATAATGAGATAAAATATGTAGTTTCTAGCATCAGTAGGTTCTCAAGAACTTTTCCCTTATATATGTGTTATGGGAGAGAAATCTAAGTCTCAGAAGTTAGGTGATTGGCCCAGGATCATAGAGCTGTCAGTGGGAAAGCTGAGACTTTCAGCTCAACTCCTTAAAGTCTGGTGGACTCCAGGCCAGCTTGTCACGTGGGAAGCTTGCCACATGGGAATTGCATGCGGGAGGACCTCGGACCTTTCTCAGATGTAACTCGTGCAGCTCACTTGCTTCCATGCTCCCTGTCTTCTTCATCCTCAGCATTCTAATTCATTTCATATTCAACATGAAAAGGCTATTTGTTTGTTTTTAATCCAAGCTACTCACCATCAAACCTAGAAATAGGGCTTGCTAATTGAACTACGCATCCCACTGGAGACCACCAGTTTTCTTAGAGTGGAAAAGCTCATTTCTGTCACCATTTTTTGTGCTTCTTGTTGCAAAATCCAGGTTCTCCTCTGGATTTTTAATACAGCTGGCAGTGGAAAATTTGAGAGGATTATATAATAGAGTATAAAATGGCATATTGTATTTAAAAATGCTAGCTCAACCTTTTAGCAACCTTTCACATTTTCACTACAATGCGAATCAATAGCTGGTTACATCCACAATGCGACTAGCTTTCAAATGGGGCTAAAATTTAGTGTTGAATATATTCCAGTTCCCACATGTTCAAGTCAGATGATTTGAAATGGTATTATTGATGAAATATATTTCTGATGAATAAATATTCAGAGCTGAATAACATTTGGTAACTATAGCAAAAAACTGAAACTGAGTGCAGTTGAACTACTCTTGCATGAATGAAATGTTAGGAAAAATTCCACTGACTTACTTTCTAAAATTTTCTCACTTTCCCCTCCCGTTGGTCCAGGCTGTGCTTCCCTAAGTGCTAGGATAACACTGGCTAAAGTACCAGAGATACCAGTCAACTGAATCTAGCCTGTTTCTAGAGGTGAGAAATATTTTGTCAACTGCAATCAACCCAAATTCAGGTAGGAATTCTAAAATCCTCATTCCCAAACTGTGAATACTTATTTAGCCCAATACTACCAGGTGTTACATGGAAAATGTGCTCTGAAGGCCAATGTTTAGGGAATTCGGCTTTAAGCAAAGTTAAATGTATATTCAATTTTTTTCATATTTTAATATGCTTTTGTGACTGAGGCAGAGGTGTCTAAAGCAGCCTTTGCCTTTACACAGAAATTGATATTTCCAAGGGCCATCCTCAGGATGGCGCAATGCTCAAGACAATTTTTAGAAGGTGGTAAGAGCATTCATGTCCTACTTTCTAGAGTTTTTCTATAGAAAAATAAACTTGCATCCATTCAAATATATTTGTGGACACTGTGTATGCGTGCAATGAGAGGGAGGCAGCCCCACCAACTCTCACTTGGTTTATGGGATGATTTGGGGTCCTTTGTAACACCAGCTAGGTAGTACCACTAGCTTCTCTTTGACTGTTCCTTTAAGTCACTGATCATTTACAAATTTAATAGCACAGAATCTTGAAGTCTTGGAGCTAAGAGTAATTTCCAAATACAGTGTATCTTAGGACAGTGGGTCTCAAATGTAGATCCAAATGTGTGTTATTTTTTTCAGCTATAAATTGTTGTGAATTTTTATTTGTAGATCAGGTATGGTATTTCAAATATTTGAAATCCATTGAAAACTTTAATGCCAAAGAAGTGTTCGGTTTTCATAAATGTCACTTGTGTTAAAAGAATGTACGTTCTCCCCTGATTGCTATGTTCTGTTTATGATGATTTGGTCCAGATTCAGGTGGGTTGTTCAAATCTTTTATTTTTGCTGTCTTCTTTATCTTTGTTTTATTACAAGAGGAATGGGCTAAAAATCTTCCCTTTTTCTGGTTGGCTTGATAATTTATTTTTGCAGTCTTATTATTTTTGCTTTAAATGAATTGAAGCTCTATATACTGCACATGATTTAATAATTTTACCTTTCTGGTGAAATGAAACTTTTATAAACACTGAGCATTTTACTTTTAAGAAAGCTTTTCTTTAAATCTTGTTCACATGATATTAATATAGCATTGTTTTCCTGGTATATATTTTTCCATTAATCTAGTTCCAAATTTTCTGTGTTCTTATATCATATGTAAACAGTATATTCCTGGGTTGTGTTTTTTTTTTTTTTTGTCTAATACTACTTTCAATTGCCAAGTTTAATTGATATGTGATTTACCATGGTTTCTAGTAATTTTAATTTAATTTTACCTTATTTGAGTTTTCTATTTGACATATCTTTTTGTTTGTGATCTGGAAAATTTGTAGTAGCTTATTGAGGTATAATCGAAATACAATAACCTAAACATATATAAATGTATAATTTGGTGGGTTAGTTAACACATATGTACTCATGAAGCCATAACCAAAATCAAAATTGTAAATACCTCTCTCCCCAAAGTTTCTATTAGTTCTTTTGTAATCCTTTCCTTCTGCTCCTTCTCCACACACATGCAACCCACTGTTCTCATTCCTGTAACTATAAATTAATAGGCGTTTTCCAGATTTTTATATACATGGAATTACAGAATATGTCCTTTCTATGGCTTTTTTTTCACTTAGCATTATTTATTTGTTATGCATCCATATTGCAAGTTTATTCCATTCCAGTATTTCATTATTTGGATATATTGTGATTTGTTCATTCATTTACATGTTGATGGACTTTTGGGTTTAAGTTTTAGACTATTACAAATAAGATTGCTGTAAGTATTCTTGGTATGAATATATGCTTACATTTTTCTAGGGTGAATACCTAAAAGTCTAATGGTTGCATCATATGGTAGGTGTATGTTTAACTTTTTAAGAAATTGCCAAACTGCTTTATAAGGGGGTTGTACCATTCTGCATTTCCACCAGCAGTGTATGAGGGCTCCTGTTCTGTATTCTCACCAACACTTGTATGACTAATCTTTTAAATTTTAGACATTCTAATAGGCATATGGTGATATTGTGGATTTAAATTGCATTGTCCTAATGATTGAGGTTGCACATATTTTCATGTGCTTACTTGACACCTATATCTTTTCTTTGATAAAATGTCTATTCCAATCTTTTGCCTAATGTTGTCATGGATTTGAGTTATTTATATATTCTGGATATGAGTTCTGTATCATATATACAGGACCTGGCAGAAGTAACCTCTGCTTGAATGTGGTGGGTAGGGTAATAATATGGGTGTAATAATTTATAGTTTTAATTTGAACATTTCACCTAAAATGCCTTATGGTATGCTTGAGTGTGATACATTTATGTTACAGTATTGCAAGCTTATGATTTTGTAACAAAAGATTTTGTAATTAAAAAGGGGAGTTATTTCTGCCAGACCCTGTATTTTTAATCTTTTCTCCTAGTTTGTGAGTTGTGTTTTAATTCCCTTAATAGTCTTCTAAAAAGCAGATATTTTTAATTTTGATGAAGTCCTACTTATTGTTTTCTTTTATAAATCATACTTTTGAAGTTGCTGCTAAGAAATTTTGGCCTAACCCAAGGTGACAAAGATTTTCTAATTAAAATTGATATAGCTTAAGTTTTTAGTTTTTCTAGTTTTATTGGCTCTATGATTAATTTTTTTTAATAGGCTATGCTATAAGGATTGAAGTGTTTTTTGCACATGGCTGCTGAATGATTCCAGAACAATTTGTTGAAAACACTATCCATCCTCCACTTAGTTGCCTTTGTACCACTGTCAAAAATCAATTGACTGTGTATACGTGTGGATCTATTTCTGTCTTCTCTATCGTGCTACATTGATTGTCTATGTTGACGGCAATGTCACATTGCCTTTATTCCTGGTCCTCCAAATTCGTTCTTTTTCAGAGTTGTTTTGGTGATTCTGGATTCTTAGGGTTTCTATTTTAATTTTAGAATTAGTTTGTTAATTTTTCAAAAATTATACTGGGATTTTGATTGAGATAGCATAGAATTTAGAGGTCATTTTGGAAGAATTGATTTTTTTTTCTTTTTAGGTAAATGGCTTTTTATTGCAGTTTTAGTATGAAAGTTTTTACAAATTTTAGAGATCTAAAATAAAATTCTTTTTTTTTTTTTTTTTGGACACAGCAGGTGGGTACAGGGATGAAGGGTATGCATTTAAGGAACTGATATTCTTAACTATATGGGTCTATTAACCAATAAACATGAAATATCTCAATTTGTTTTAGCTCTTCTCTAATTATTTTAATGTTTTATCATTTTTAGTAAACACATCTTTGTTAGATTTATCCTAAATTATTTAATACTTTTGATGCCACTGTTAATGGAATTGCTATTTTAACTTGAATATCTAATTATTTGTTAATACAGAGAATTTAAATAAATCTTAATAATATTAATCTTATATAGCCTGAAAATTTCCTGAATTCCCTTATAGTGTTACGGAAAAATGAAACGACCAGACACTGAGGGGTTAGGAGCAGCATCTTTACTTACGTGCACGGGCCCAGAGGAGACAAAATCCAAATTCTGAGCCCGGAACAATAGACCCGCATTCCTTTTATGCTGGGCTAAGTGGGGGAGGGTATTGGGAGGCGTGGTATAGATTTGGCTCGAGAAGGGTTTACAGAGGTGAAAGAGAAGCATTTACATCATAAGTCAGGGCAATTAGCATTTCATCTTTGGTATCAGCCTTGATTTCCTCTACAATAGTTCTAGTAACAATTTCAAAAATTATATAGAATTTCTACATAGATAATCACATTGCCTACAATTACAGTTTTACTGCTTCCTTTCTAGTCTGAAAGCCTTTTATTTCTTTTTATTGCCTTTTGTGCTGGCTAAAACTTTTAGTGCAAAGTTGAACAGAAGTGATGAAAGGGGACATTCTGGCATTGTTTCAGATCATAGAGAACGTGGTCTTTTATCATGGAGCAAGTTTGTTGCTTTTTTTTTTTTTTTTGGTAGCTGTAGATGTTTTTTGTCAGATGGAACAAGTTAAATTCTATTTCAGATTTGCTGAGGTTTTTTGGGAGGGGGCAGAAATGGATCTTGGATTCGTCAAATTTCCTTCTGAATCTATTGACATGGTTATCTTTCTTTTGTGGTCTGTTAATATGGTGAATGCACCAATTGAAATTCTAATGTCAAGCTAACCTTACATTTCTGGGATAAACCTGACCTGGTCAGATTTTTTATTCAATTTGTAAAATTTTGTTCTGTTTTTGCATTTATATTCATGAGGGATATTTCTCTGTTTTCTTGCAATGTCTTTTTCAGGTCTTAGTTAATCTGGCTTAAAAAATGAGTTGGTCTCTCCTCCTTTTCTATTTTCTAGAAGAGTCTTTATAGAATTGTTAATTATTTTTTCCTTTAATGTTTGGTAGTGAGGATCTGCAGATTTTTTTTTGTATATTTTATTGATCATGCTATTACAGTTGTCTCATTTTTTCTCCCCTTTATCCCTTCTGCCCTGCGCCCTATCCCATCATCCCCAAAGATCTGCAGATTTTAAGAACTGTCTCAGTGTGCGATTTTCTTTCTTGTTCTCTTTACTGTGAAGTCTAGATGCTTTGATCTCCCCATGTTGAGTTTAGATGACTATTAGATGGAGCCTAAAGTTCAAGTTAGTTGATTGGATTGAAACATAGAGATATTGTAAGCATATGTAGTATATTTAAAGACATGGCCAAAGGAGTTAGCGTTGGCAATGAACAGGGGACTACGATGTGGAGCCCTATGGGACTCCAACATTAGGAGGCTGGGATACAAAGAGAAGCTAGAAGAGAAGACAGACAAATGCAATTATTCTGGCTTCTTAATGTTTTCTGTACTTTACCATTATCTAATATGCATACACACAAAAGTCTGTTACCTAGAATTTTTACGTATCTTATAAAATACAGTGTTTTTTGACATAAAGTATATCACATTGCCAGCAATATGTCTTCCTTCACGTTAATTTTCCACATGTTAATTTTTTACTTTTTTAGACTGAGTATTGTCTCTACAATATATAGTAAATTAATGGCATGTCCTATTTAGATCTATTTTTTTCCTGCTGTTATTTTATCTTTTTGAAAAAGATTTTATGTCTTTATTTTTAGAGAGGGGAAGGGAGGGAGAGAGGGGGAGAAACATCAATGTGTGGTTGCCTTTCACATGTCCACTACCAGGGACCTGGCCCGCAATGCAGCCATGCGCCCTGACTGGGAATCAGCCAGCGACCCTTTGGTTTGCAGACCAGTGTCCAATCCACTGAGCCACACCAGCCAGGGCTAGATCTAGTTTCTTAAGTTTCAGTTTTGTATTAGGACTATTCCTAGGGAAGTACATTCCTGATGGGATCTAAGGATTGCATCTACCTGTATCCGAATTACAGTTGTTTGTTAAGAATGTGGATTACTGTGACTTATTTTGGATTTAGAAGCGAATCTATGAATTTTCATTTTTATCAAAATCATCAACTGATTCTTAGGTACTTGTAAATTGGAGAACTGGTGCCTCATTCTGGCAGTTGTTCTGAACCCTCACTGTGCACTAAAATCATCTGGAGGTTTTTAAAAACTACAGATGCCCTGGTCCTATGTGTAGAGATTTTGATTTAACTGATTTGATTTGGGGCTTGGGAATTTGTATTATAGGCCTTTCAAATAATTCTGGATCACCGTGTCAAGGTGGAGTATGAGGACATGTAAACAGCTGTTTAAGTATATAGCAGAAATCCGGAAGTTTCTTTCAAACATACAGTGTAGCTGAGTGCCGAGAAAATGAATGAGAGAGAACCTGGCTATTGTCATAGAACAGACAGGTTATAGGTCAAATACAGGAAGTTAGACGGGTGTGAAATGATGAGGGGATCATGTCAGTCAAAGTAACGTTAAGAATAAAGCTAAGGAAGAAATAGTTCAGGCAGTCACAAAGGATTCTGCATGTAGACTCTAAACCTGGAATGTCGGAGAGTCAGAGTGCTCTAAGTGAATAGGAAAGCATAACCGTGTTGCTGATATTACGGTAGGGTTTTAAAAGATCCTATTTTACAATATTTGCTGTGTGTATGGCTTAGGGCTCAGAGATTTGTCTTTATACCAGAGAATGTCAAAGCTCTGTGCACCCTAATAAAAACAGTGGGAAATGTGTATAGATTTACATCAATGAACACAGTTTTTAAATTCTTCTGATTTTGTCTTTTCTCCCTCTCTTTTTATCATGTTTCTTGGCTTTGATTATATTGCCTTTGTGTACTAAAATTTTTAAAACTCATTTCAGGAAAGGATTAGATGCAGAAGGCTTGCTTCTTTGAGGTTATTCTCACTTTAATGGGAAGACTCTTACTGAAATATCTCTCTAATAACTAAAGAATCAGGTATTTTAAGAGTATTAGATTTTTTTCTTGGTGTCCCTGAAATCATACCCAACAGCATGTGTTACAGATAGTATTTGTATTCCCCCCGCCCCCCTAAATTTCATGGGGCCTTGGGGGTGATTAGGTCAATAGAGTGAAGCCCTCATGAGTGGGATTAATGCCCTTAAGAGGATCATGAGAAAGTATAGTTCTCTGTTCTTTGCCATGTGAGGATACAATGAGAAGTTGGCAGTATGTAACCTAGGAGAGGGTTCTCAACAGAACCTGCACCGTGATCTTGAGCTTCAGCTTCCAGAACTGGGAGAAAATAACTTTTCATTGTCTATAAAATACACAGTCCGTGGTAATTTGTTTTAGCAGCCCAAACAGACTAAGACAGCAGGCATCTGCTTTAATTACACGCATGACCATCTCTTCATGCACCTACTGTATATAAACACACGGTATATTTACCTTTGTGGGAGTATTAATTAGATAGATACACGGATAATGCCTACCTTTCTCTCAGCCTCAGTTCGGCTTGCCACTCTGGTAGTTTCACTCATTAGCTCTGAGCCCCAGTCTGAGATGTTGCCACTTCAATGTAGAGCTCTCATGTCTGACGACTTTGGCTCTCATCATCCTATGCTTTGATTATGCCTTATGTTTTGAATTGCCTTTTGAGGTGTTCTTGTCTAAAGAGGTAAGCAGAAAAACAATTCAATTTTGTTTTTCATCTTGAAGCCATCAGTTCTTATACATAAATCAGCCTGATTGAGTTTAATCTTGCTGTGCTATGACTTCATTGCCTTTGAAGCAGTTGTACTTCAGAAACAGACCCTGGATTATCTTGGCCTATTGGCTGCAAGGATGTTAACAAGTAGGCAGGTTTCATTAAATGCTTTCACAGAAATAAATGCAATGTATACAATGGCAAGCATTCCATGTTGCACTTCATTTATGCAAGGACGATTTGAAAAAGAAGACACCCATCTATAAAATACCACATTGTTTCCCAGGAAATAAAATATGGCAACACTTTAGGTAAAAGTATTATGGACCAGGAGCTATAAAAATAATCAATATGAACTTTAAAGGTGAATCTGGCACTCAGTTACATTGTAGACATAAGCTTAGACTTTTAGTTAAATGCTTCAAAGAGACAAGGTTGAACTTTTTTGCTTCTATATACTTCATTTTATTTTTCTACTTTTTTATAATTTACATTGTATATATTCTTTAAAGTTGTTTATTATTCTATTAAATAATACCACCTTAAAATTGAAAAAAAAACAACAAAGAAGATGTTACCTACAAAAATATTTTAATGTATTTGCTTCATTTATTCTCCTATGCAAATTTATTTATTTAAAAATATTGCTGTTCACATCTGCAGATTTGGCCACATCTCTTTATTTCTAAAAATTAAATTAATCTATTTTAAGAATCAGTATGCTAGTTTGATGAGTAAGAAGTCTACCTCCCTTCCCATTTATTCTCCACAAGCCTGGGGTTTACTCAGTTTACAGGAAAGTGCATCTGAAGGCCATACCCAAGGAGACAGTTCGCTAATTCCTAATCCATTGGCTACCACGCATGGTACTGTGGCCTCCTCCTGTTAGGTGGTATGTTTCCTCTAATTGATTGTCGTTCATAGTATGAAAATCTTGCTAATTGTGTCTTGCAGACCCAGCTCCCAGTACAAACCACTGTGGTCTTTTTGAGGAGTATAACTCTCAGAAGTATCTCCTCTTTCAAGCTTAGACATAGCTGAGCTGCCTTATGCCGGCTGTCAAGCTGCCAGCTCAGGGACCCACCCCTTCAGTACAACTAGTCATTCCCTGTCAGAGGGCCAGCTTATCCAGAAACGTTGTGCCCTCACTGGGTTTATGGTGGCTGAGCTGATCCCCAATCGTATTCCTATATTCAGTTCCTGGGAGTCATGGGGTCAGACAGCTTTCCTTTTCAGTCTCTGAAAGCAAATTGTTCATTTCACTTCCCTCTTGAAGAGTGAAATTTTCTGATGGCCACCTGTGTAGCTATCAGGAACAGACGCTTCCATCTCTACCTGGTAGTCTTTTAAAAAAATTTCTTAAAACACAGGGCTTTCTATTACATATTTGTAGGGAAATGAAGTTTTAGGGAAATGAAGGATTTAGGAAAAGCTCGTTTATTCACCGTGAGAGGAGCAGCAGTCTGTTAGTGTCATCTGGATGGCTGTCTTTAAATGTTTTCCCTAAAAAAGTGAAAACCATGACATTTAACTTAAATGTTTATCTCTTTATTTTGAAATAGTTGTAGGGTCGCATGCAGTTGTGAGCTATAATACAGAGAGATGTTCTGTAACTTTACTCGAGTGAGAGCACCTTATAAAACTAGGGTACAAATCACAATTGGTGTGTAAACATAAAGCAATTCCTCGTGTTGCTCTTGTACACACATATGTTCCTCCTACTCCACTTGTTACGGAATGTGGGCCTGTTTGAGGGGGACCCAGATACTGTTAGTGAGACAATGCCCCCTTTCCCTGGCGTCCCTCTGTTCTAGGCTCTTTGCCTGCGGCCCTTAGAAACTATGGCTCTCGATGGCAGAGTTTGGTGAAAAGGAAAGAAATTATTTATTCGAAAGTTATACACGTTTTGAGTAATGGCTAAAAGTCACCGATAAATCTCAAAACCCCTTTAAAACACCCACCAACACACACAGTCCTGCCTTTCCCCCTTTGCCCAGTCAGGCCAGGCAGCCAGTCAGGGGCGCCGTCCTTCAGGAGGAAAAGAACAGAAGTCCGGAGCTCGGCCAGGCAGGCCTCTCGCGGTTCCCAGCACCATCAGCCGTGTCACTGCGGTCTCCAGCTCTTAATCCCAAACCACATGGCGCCTTCTCATGGTCCACTAGCAGGAGTCCTTTCTCCCCTTTCCTTTCCACACAGTCTTTGCATTGTTCCCCCTCGGCGTGGAGCAGAAAAATCTCCCAGCTCTCCTGCACACAAGCTGTAACTGGGGGAGCTGCCTCCCAGTTACATCCTGGGTTTAAGTTATGCAAACTTTCCTAGTTAAGCTTGTTGATATGCAAAATAACCATCTTTGCATATGAGATATGAAGCTAACCTGCTGTTATTGACATGCAAAATGACTCTGAATGTTCCTGCTCCATGTCTCCCATCCCCTATGGGAGCCTGCCTTGTGGGGGGAGGGTGGGAGAATATCCTATATTCTTCTTGGACACCCCAAGTTCTGGACCCCATTACAAATCCCCCCTTTGGGGGAGCCCTAGCTGCACCCCATTACACACTCACTTCTTTCATAAGGAATGTCATATAAATGGAATCACACACCATATAACCTTTTGGGATTGGCTTTCTTTCACTGAGCATAATTGTCTGGAGATACATCCAGTGCGTTGTTGTATTAATAGTTCTTCTTCATGGATGAGTTGCATTCTATGATTTGGATTGTACCGCATTCTGTTTAACCATTCACCTGTACCAATGGGAGGTTCTGAAAATTCTTATCATAAAGTCAGCTTGATAATTTTCTCTATTTTGTTCTCTCTGTTCTTTTTGAACTCTTATTAGGTACATGTTGGATCTCTTTTATTGCTCCTCTAACTCATGACTTTTCTCCTGCAATTCTTTTTTGTTCTTTTTCCTTCACCTTCCTGTTTTAACTTTTTTAAACTTGTCTACTGATTTTTAAAATTTCTGTAGTCTTTTCAGTTTTCTACAGTATGTTATAATTTAAGTTTTTCATTTTAATTCAGTGCTATTGTCACGTATGCAATATATTCTGACTTCTCTATGGATATTAATTATAATGTTTATTTGCGATGGTTAATTTTACATTCGACTTGACTGGGTTAAGAGATGCTCAGATAGCTTGTGAAACATTCCTGAGTGTTTCTCTGAGGGACTTTCTGGAAGAGGTTAGCTTGTGATTTAGTGAACTGTGTAAAGACCCACTCTACCAATGTGGGTGACTGGGTGGGATCATCCAATCTGTTGAGGGCCCAAATGGAATAAAAGGGGGTGGGGAGTGAATTCTCTCTCTTCTTGAGCTGGGAGGTCCGTTCTTCCTGCCCTTGAATATAGAAGGTCCCGAGGCGTGGGCCTTCAGAGTCATACTGGATTATACGACCAGCGCCTTCGCTACTTCTCCAGCTTGCAGATGGTAGACTGCGGGACTTCTCAGCCTCTCTAGCTGTGTGAGCCAATTCCTATTTTATTTATTTATGTATTTACATATGTATATTTATATTACATGTATATATATAAAACACATATACACATACAAATATACACACAAATACATATATATTTATACTCTTATAAGTTGTTTCTCTGAGGAACCTTGACTAATACATTCCTGAAAGTATTCTTTTATTTTCCCAACATATTTTTCTGTTTACTCCACACCCTTTTTCTCTCTTCGTATGTGTTTCTCCAAATCATATGAGTCTTCACCCAATGTTTCATGATCCATGGCTATTTATTTATATTTAAGAACCGGGAAATAAAACAGCTATATGGATGCCCTGTGCACGTGTGCCAGTCTATTTGTCTAACGGGCTTCAATATTCGTAAGAGCTGCAAAGTACAGGTAGGTTATCTCTCTTGGGAGAATCAGCTTCAGGGAGGAATTTTCCAGTTTCTCGTCTGGGTGGTGTACGCCTGGCTACCAGTATGCTAATTGCTGAGAGGGGAAAGCACTGAGATGCTTAGAATCTTCTTAATCCTCTTGTTTTGACTGGTGACTGACTTCTGCCCCCGCAGCGTCTGACTGGATGCCCAGATTCCAGAGTCCAGAATCTAATATTGCTGGGAAGGAAGATCAGTTGCTTGCCTGTACAGTTAGGGGAGGGATCCAGAAATCCACCTGCTCCTTATACCAATATTCACACAATCTTATTTTCAGCCAGTCTTGTATCCTGTCTTCAGACACATGGGATGCTTTCAATTTCTGAGTCTCCAGAGATCGGCTTGTAGGAAGGGAAATTCAGCTCTTTCTGCCTTGCAAAAATTATTGCCATCTTTATCTCATGTTACCTTCTCTCTTAGTGTATTTGTTCATTGGTACTTAAAACTTTTTATCCTTTCAATGGTGAATAACAGGGAAGTCACCAGTAGTGGCGATTCATGAGGTCAATCTATGTGTTCAACTTCTCACAGAGCTGGAAAATATTGTTCAAACAGAGCAGTGTTCAAGTAGCTAGTGCTGTTCAGGAACATAGGGCGATAACTTCATTAAGCAACCATCTAGGGTAATTTTATAAACTATTTAAGGCTATCATTAGACTTGCCTAAGTCCCATAATATGAACTGTCAGTAATAAAGCCCAAGTATTTTTAACTTTCCCTCCAATAGCCCAAAACATTATAGACTCATGGGTTTTTGTTTTAATAGAATGTAAAATTTTAGCCTGATTATCTGAAACTATAACATAACTTAAAAAATTAATGGACAAAATATGAAAAATAATTAACAATTGCCCGTTGCTTTAGATTTTTTAACTCATATATCTTTAAGGTAGGTACAGTCATGACTCCTATTTTATAGATAAGGAGTCTGCGTTAGTCAATTTGGGCTGCATTAACACAATACCATACACTGGATATCGAACAGCAATTTATTTTCTCTGTTCTGGAGGCCATAGCTTGCCAATGGAGGTGCTGGAAGATCTGGTTTCTGGTGAGACTCTTTTGCTGGCTTGTAGTGTAGAGGGAATCAAGGCTGATACCAAAGATGAAATGCTAATTGCCCTGACTTATGATGTAAATGCTTCTCTCCCACCTCTGTAAGCTCTTTTTGAGACAAATCTATACTACGCCTCCCAACACCCTTCCCCATTTGGCCCAGCATTAAAGGAATGCGGGGCTATTGTTCTGGGCTCAGAATTTGGATTTTGTCTCCTCTGGGCCCGTGCGCGTAAATAAAGATCGTGCTCCTCACCCCTCGGTGTCTGGTCGTTTCATTTTTCCATAACAGTAGTCAGCCAACTTCTCACTCTGTCTTCACGTGGCCTTTCCTCAGTTCACACATGGGGAGAGGGAGGGCTTGTGTGTTTTCCTCTCATAGAGACACCAGTCCTATGTGGTTAGGGCCCTATCTTTGACTTTATTTAAACCCTGATTACCACCCTAAGTACCCGATTTCCAAATACAGACACATTGAGGGTTAGGGCTTCAATATATGAATTGTAAGGGATACAATTTAATCCATAAAAGAGGCTGAAGCAGAGTGGAGGGTCCCACAGAGTGTAAGTAGCAGAGGGTGTTTGCCTTCAGAGTTAATGTTTAAATAGTAGGTTGTAGTACCTCCGTTGAGATCATTTTCAATTAAAAACAATAGTGTATTGAGGTAATGATGAAATCATGAGCAGGGTATTTTCCTGTGTCAATGTGCAGGCTGTGGAGGAAGTCTCTTCTCCAGCCAGCAATATAGTTCCTTCGTTTGGCTAATAAGAATGGTCAGATCAGGACTCCAGGTGGCTGCAGGGCAGGTGGAAGCTGTGCCCACTCGCTCCAGGCCTCAACTGGATTTACAGCTAAATTACAGAGCAACTGACCTAAACAACCAACTAAAGGCTAGCTGATATGAAATATCAAACCAAGGATTGCATAAGAAGCTACATAAAGACTGATATGAAGAGTGGAGACATGGAAAGGGATAGCCCCTGCATGCAAGTGTGGTGGCAGCAGGGAAGCCAGAAGGATATCGTGGCGGAGGAGTGTGGGATCTCAATCTCACTCAGGGATCTCCACCCTGGAGAAACAGAGGTGGGGAGATGCGTCTTCATAGCGTCTGGTGGTGGGAATCAGTGGCATTTACTCTGCTGGGAGGCTTGGGAGGAACCCTCCCAGGGAAGAGTGTTTCTATGATTACAGCACCAGCCTGGGCAGCTCATGACCTAGACTCCGACAGCTGGGGGAGCCACACTGCTGTACTCAGGTCCTGCAGAGGGATCTGCTGGCTATACACATAGTGTATAGTGACTTTAACAGGCCCTATATTTTCTGGGGAGGTTTTCAGTGAGGGCCCAGCAAAAACCTCTTTAGTGGACATAACTGGTCTCCCCAACCTTGAGCGCACAGCTACCACCCTTCCCCTACCTGTTGAAGCACTCTGCCTGCCCTGTCCTGCTGAACTCCGTTGTGCAGGGGAGGCATGCAGAGCAGGGACTCTCCCTGCTTAATTTGGTGGTGCAGGGGAGCTGGGTCAATCCGGGACTTTTGGACCTGACCTGCTGGGTTTGGCAGCACTGGGATTTTTGGTGACTGTGTCTCCCAGGGAGGCTTCAGTTGGGTGAGTGCTAGGCTGTGTGGGTACATTGTGGGAAGGCAAATCTAATCTCCCCTGTGAGTTCAGCCTGCACTACCACAGGAAGGGGGATAAATGCTGACACTCTACCTATAGGCTTGCGGGTACCACCTCCAATGAGAGATAACTCAGATCAGTCCTGCCAAGTCCCATTTGGGCTCAGTTCCATTGGAGGAAAAAAGCGTGACTCAGAGTGGGTACTTTCAAAGTGTGAGACCCTTAAAAGTTCTTGCCTGGGACGGGGATGAAGAGCTTAGCCCCCTTGCGTAGGCTGGACCAACATCAGCCCCAAAGGCAGACTCTTTTGATCTATCCTCCTGAGCCAAAGGTGGTTGAACTTGCCGCTGCAAAGGGATGTGACTGGCTTTATCCAACATGAATCTGCAGTGAGCCCATCCAGGGGGAACTACAGTTGGAAAATGCTGGCACAGAGTGATGCTTTTGCCTTTGAAGTAAGGGCTACTCTCCCCTCATTGAGTGCCTGACCACAGGATCCCTAAGTAAGGGACCCACTAGCCCATCTTGGCTAGCCTGAGATCATACCAACGTCTCTCTTCCGAAGGCTCTAGAGGTAGACCAGTGACCCTCAGCAGGGGAGCGTACCCAAAAGGAGGATGTAGACCTCAGGAAGCCTGTGCTCTTATACAGAGTTGCCCCCAGCTCTAAGCTGAAGGAAGCTGACCCTTTTACATAGATTGTCTCCTCCCATACACACTCAGGTCCAGTAGATACAGACACGAACAATAAACAGAGTGGTAGCTACAGGTAGGTAGCCCGAGGCTGGCTTCATATAATATCTGACAGTGACCTGTACTTGAACCCAACCCACGTGGACCCATGACCAACAAAACAAGCTGTGGGCTTCAGAACACAACAGAGCTCAACCCAGCTAGTGACACAACATGCACACCCAAAGGATGATTGCAGCAGGCACCAGACCCTGCTTTGAACAACCCTGCCTCAGGAGGTATCCCCTGCACTGTGTCGCAGATATTGTGATCAAGGTTTACCCTTACTTACTTACCCTACTTACTTACAGGTAACTACCCAACCTGAATGGTTTACTCCACCAACGAAAAGGCCGACAGCATTCAAGACTCAATTACAATGGGAAGGGCACATAACCCACAAGAAACATTCCTGGGGTATGGACCACAAGACACCTTCATCATAAAAACTCTCATAACAAGTTTGAGTCATAGCAGATATACCTGATATAGAGACAAAAAGGAGAGACAAAGGAAAATGCCCCAAATGAAAAAAAAATTAAAAAATTTGAGAAAAAAATGAAATGAAATGAATGAAATTGAGTCAACCAAAATACCAGATGTAGAGTCAAACAATGGCTGTAAGAATGCTCAAGAACCGTTAGGGGACAAATGGATGATCTCAGTGCACCTCAAACAAAGAGATAGTAAGCAATTAAAAAGACATACAAGACCCCCTTCCCAAAGGAGCCAGTCAGAGATGGAGAATACAATATCTAAATAGAAGAATACAAGAAAGAAGCAACAGCAGATGATGAGGTCAGCAAATCAGAGGACTAGATAACATTAAGCATGCAGTGAGAGCATGAAAAAGAAAATAGGATTAAGAGAAAAGAGGAAAGTCTAGGGGACCTCTAGGACATCAAGCATAACATCTGCATCATAGGGGTACCAGAATGAGAGGAAAGTGAGCAAGGGATAGAGAACCTGTTTGAAGAAATAATGGAAGAACTCTTTTCTAACTTGGTGAAGGAGAAAGTCACACATGTTCCAGAAGCAAAGATAGTCCCAATCAAGATAAACACAAAGAGACTCACACCAAGACACATAATGGAAATGGCAAAGGTTAATGATAAGGAATCTTAAAGGCAGCAAGAGAGAGACAGTTACCTACAAGGGAGTTCCATGAAGCTATCAGCTGAGTTATCAATGGAAACTCTTCAAGCCAGAAGAGATTGATATGAAGCATTCAAAGTGAGGGGGAAAAAAGGACATGCAACCAAAAATCCTCTACCCAGCAAAGCTATCATTTAAAAATTGAAGATGAAGTAG
Organism: Mormoops blainvillei; assembly: GCA_004026545.1. NCBI lineage: Eukaryota > Metazoa > Chordata > Mammalia > Chiroptera > Mormoopidae > Mormoops > Mormoops blainvillei. The sequence goes on from PVJD01004549.1 coordinate 76,835, forward strand.
AGCTTCTCACACAAAACAAACAAAACAAAACAAAACAAAACAAAACAAAAAACCTTAAAAGAGTACATTACCACCAAACGAGCATTGTAAGAAATATTGAAGGGACTGCTTTAAGAAGAAATACATAGAGAGACCGGATCATCGGTATAAAGAAAAAATGTCAATAAATAAGTACCTATCAGTAATAACCTTAAATGTAAATGTATTAAATGCTCGAATCAAAAGACATAGGGTAACTGAATGCATAAGAAACTATGACCCAAATATATGTTGTCTACAAGAGACTCACTTCAGGACAGATGATTCACACAGGCTAAAAGTGATTCATGGAAGAAATATTATAGCAAATGAAAACACAAACAAAGAGCCTTGAGTAGCAATATTTAAACCTGATAATATAGAGTTCAATACAGAGGCCATAATGATAAGCAAAAAAGGTCACTACATAATTTTAAAAAGTTCAACCCAACAAGAGTATATAACCCTTATAGACACATATGCATCCACTATAGAAGCACCTAAATGTATAAAGAAAATCTTAGTGAATTTTAGGAGAGAGATTGACAGCAATTCATTCACAATAGGGGATTTTAACACCCTATTGTTGTCAATGGATAGGTCTCTCAGAAAGAAAAAAAGCAATAAAGACCTAGTAATCTTAAATGACACACTAGTTGGGTGGAGTTAATTGATATTTACAGAACATTTCACTCCAAAGTGTCAGAATATAGTGTCTTCTCAAGTGCACGTGGAATATTCTCAAAGACATTATATATTAGGACACAAAATACATCTTGCCAAATCCAAGAAGAATTGAAATCACATCAAGTGTCTTCTCGGATCACAACATCATAAAACTGGAAATCAACTACAATAGAAAAACTGAAACATTTAAATACATAGAGGCTAAATAGCGTGTTATCAAACAATGAATGGATTATCAATGAGATCAAGGAAGAAATCAAAAGATACATGGAAACAAATGAAGATGAACACACATCAACCAAAATCATAGGACACAGCAAAAGCAGTCCTGAGAGGAAATTCATAGCATTGGAGGCCTACCTCAAAAAGCAAGAAAGATCTCAAATGAAAAATCTAACCCTACATCTAAAAGAACTAGAAAAAACAATAAAAAAGCCCAGAGTAAGTAGACGGAAGGAAATAATCAAGATCAGAGTGGAAATAAATGACACAGAAACTAAAATGAAAATACAACAGATCAATGAACGCAAGAACTGGTTCTTTGAAAAGATAAACAAGGTTGACCAACTTTTAACCAGACTCACTAAGAAAAAAAGAGAGAGAACCCAAGTAAATAAAATCAGAAATGACAGAGAAGTAACAACTGACATCACAGGAATACAAAGGATAGTAGATAATACAATGAACAAGTATATGCCAACAAATTGGAGAACATAGGCAAAATGATCAAATTCCCAGAAATATGCAGTCTTCCAAAACTGAATCAGAAATAATCAGAAAACCTGAATAAACTGATTACAACTAATGAGATCAAAGTAGTAATAAAAAAGAACAACAACTCCCAACAAACAAAAGTCCTGGACTGGATGGTTCAGTGGTGAATTTTACCAAACTTTCAAAGTAGAACGAATACCTCTTCTCAAACTATTCCAAAAATTTCAAGAGAATTGAAGACTTCTAAACTTATTTTATAAAACTAGCATCATCCTAATTCCAAAACCAGATAAAGATACTTCAAAGAAAGAAAATTATAGGCCAATATCCCTCAAAAACATAGATACTCAATATAACCTTAGCAAACCGAATCCAATAACACTTTTAAAAGATTATACACAATCATCAAGTGAGATTTATCCCGGGAATGCAGGGTTGGTACAATATTCACAAATCAGTAAATGTGATACATCACATAAACAAAATGAATGATAAAAATCACATGATCCTATCAATAGTTACATAAAAAACATTTTTAAAAAATCCAGCACCCATTTATGATAAAAATGCTCAGCAAAGAGTGAATAGATGGATCATATCTCAACATAATAAAGGCCATATAAGAAAAATCTACAGCCAACTTTATACTCAATGGGCAAAGACAGAGGTGTCTGCTTTCACTACTCTTATTCAACATATTACTGTAAGTCCTAGCCATTGTGATCAGACAAGAAGAAATAAAAGGCATCCAAGCTGGAAAGGAGGAAGTAAATCTGTCATTATTTGCTGAAGACATGATAATGTACTGAGGAAACCCTTAAGACTCCACTGAAAAACTACTAGACCTAATAAATGAATTCAACAAAGTAGTAGGATACAAAATCAATACTCAGAATTGATGGCATTTTTAATACACCAGTAATGAACTGTCTGAAGGATAACCTAAGAAAACAATCCCATTTACTATTGCAACAACAACAAAGAAGGTACAGAGGAATAAATTTAACTGAGGAGGTAAAGGACCTGTACTTGGACATTAAAGAAAATGAGGAAGGTACAAATAAGTGGAAGCATATACCCTGTTCATGAATAGGAAGAATTAATGTCATTTAATTTAACATTTGTTCATACTACTTAAAACAATCTTTAGATTCGATGCAATTTATATTAAAACATCAATGGCATATTTCATAGATCTAGAACAAATATTCCAAAGATTTATATGGAACCAAATAAGACTCAAATAACCTCAGCAATCTTGAGGAAGAACAAGGTTGGAGATATCACAGTACCTGATATCAAACTATACTACAAGGCCATTGTAATCAGAACAGCCTGTTACTGGCACAAGAACAGGCATATAGATAGACCAATGGAACAGAACAGAAAGCCCTGAAATAAACTCACATCTTTATGGACAATTAGTATTTGACAAAGAAGGCAAGAAGCATACAATGGAGTAAAGTTATTCTCTTCAATAAATGGTATTGGGATAACTGGACAACTACATGCAAAAAACTGAAACAAGACCGCCAATTTACACAATACACAAGAATGAACTCGAAATGGATAAAAGACTTAAATGTAAGTCACAAAAAACATAAAAATCCTAGGAGAAAATATAGGCAATAAAACATCAGACATCTTCTTTAGGAACATTTTTGCCAATGTATCTCCTAGGGGAAGGAAACAAAGGAGAAAATAAACAAATGGGACTACATCAAAATAAAAAGTTTCCGTACAGCAAAATAATTTTAAAAATGCAAAAGGAACCCACTCTATGGGAGAATATACAGGATCCAGCAGAAGTAAGGCCTGCATGAGTGTGATTGGTAAGATAATAATATGGGTGTAATAATTAATAGTTTTAATTCGAACATTTCACTTAAAATGTTATGTGGTATGCTTGAGTGTGATATTGTTATGTAACAGAATTACATGCTTATGATTTTGTAATAAATAAATAAAAGATTTTGTAATAAAAAGGAGTGTTATTTGTACTGGACCATGTATTTGCCATTGATACATCTGATAAGGGTTTAATTTCCAAAATGTCTAAAGAATTTATAAAACTCAACATCAGGAAGACAATCAAATTACGAATGGGGCATAGGACCAGAATAGATAGTTCTCCAAAGAGGACATTCAGATGGCCACTAATATATGAAAAAAATGTTCAACATCACTAATCAGAAAGATGTAAATGAAAACCACCATGAGATATAGCCTCTTATCTGCCTGATTGGCTACCATCAATAAATCAACAAACAACAAGTGCTGGCGAGGATGTGAAGAAAATGCAACCCTAGTGCTCTGTTGGTGGGAATAGAGACTGGTATAGCCGCTGAGGAAAACAGTATGGAATTTCCTCAAAAAACTAAAAATGGAATTGCCTTTTGACCCAGTAATTCCACTGCTGGGATTATACCCTAAAAATCCAGAAACACCAATTCAAAAACACCTATGTACTCCAATGTTCATAGCGGCACAATTTACAATAGCCAAGTGTTGGAAGCAATGTAGGTGCCCATCAGTAAATGAGTGGATCAAAAAACTGTGGTACATTTACATAATGGAATACTATGTAGCTGTAAAAAAGAAAGACCTGTTACCTTTTGCGACAGCATGGATGGACCTGGCAATTTTTATGCTAAGTGAAATAAGCCAATCAGTGAAAGACAAATACCATATGATCTCACTTATGTGTGGAATCTAATGAACAAAATAAACAGATGAACAAAATAGAAAGAGTCATGGACACATGAAACAGGCTGGTAGCTGTTAGTGGGGAGGGGGAGGGGGAGGACTAGATGAAAGAAGGTAAAGGGATTAGCCAAAGAACATATATTATAATGTGTATGTATGAGCCATGGGCACAGGTATAAGTGTGGTGGTGGCCTGAGGGAGGGGTAGAGCGAGAACTGGATGGAAGTGGGAAAAGTGGGGGTGGAAAAGTGGGATGTTTATAATAGTATAAACAATAAATATAAAGTTTAAAAGAACAACAACATACTAGTAAATAAAGAATAATCAAATCATTATCTAAGATCTTTAACATAGTGATGTCAAAATATGTGTTGGCTTTGGCAATAAGCTTTATTAAGCAGTAAGTCTCAGGCATAAGAAAAATCTTTGCTTTCCTGGGTTTTAACATATGTATATATCTGTTGGGAAGTCAAGTATATGAATAGATTAATTGCCTTAATACTACCTAATATTTTCAGAGAATAGAGTATTTTTATTTGTTTATATCAGAGAGGAAACTGTTCCATTTTAAAGTTGTCTTTAAAACTCATCTTTTAAAATAAAATTACCTGTTTTGAATAGTTGGCATATGTCCATGATGAAAAAATTGAAAAGATTTAAAGGGTATAATAGGGTGAAAAGCAAGATTGCATCTGATCCTCATTCCCCAGTTAGCAAGTTTCCCTCTCCAGAAACAGTCAAAGTTATAGTTTCTTATCGATTGGTATAATTTGTAATTATATAAGGAGTCAAGCTATTATAGCACAGTTCTAATTTTTACAATATGAATTCAACCGAATGGAATGCAACAAGGACATGATCAGCCATCTCTATTAGGAAATGCTTGGTGAAAGTACTGATGATCATTAAACTCAAAAAACATAAGCCCTCAGTTCTTCGTGGTGAGTGCTCATTGCGTGATTGATTATAGTTGTTAGTCATGTTTCACTGATAAGGTTATCTCTTGGACTATATAAAGATATTTCTAGTTAATGTGTTAGAATACATTTTTTACCTTATAAAAAGGTAAAAGCTTAAGACTTGTTACTTTCACAATTCTTATTTAAATGTTTCTAATACAAAAATGTATCTTATTCCCTTGATTCTTAAGGCAAGTAAGAGAGCATTGAAGAGAATAAAATTTGCTTCACATTTTTTGTTCATATGGGTCTGTTTTATTTAGCAATCTTCGGTGGCAGGTAATGAACACTGAAATCAAAACTGGTTTATGCAGATATGTAACTGAAAAGCCAATTAGGTAAAGCACATTAGAGCTCAACAAGACCTCCAAAGACCTATTGGTTCTTGAAAGATATCTGAAGTGCTGTTACTGTGACATAAAGGAAATTGGTGCTGGATATTAAACAATATATGCTTATGACAGGTTTATATGAAATATTTAACAATTTTCATATGTAGCCTTTAGTGGGCTAGACTGAATATAATATATAGAAATATTGAAATACTTTGGATAGGAGACTTGTGGGTTCAAGGCCACTAAGATTCTGTGCTTTGCCCCCCAACCCCCATTTTATAGTAATGATCTGGGTCCATATTTTAGTAGTTATTGTCTAAATCTTTATATGTAAGAAGTGAATTTTAACACTGATTCCTATTGTTGGCGTGATAATAAACGAGACACTGGGTGGAAAGTCCTTAACACGAAAAATGAATCATATTAAACTCTCATAACAACTACTATTATTGTTATTATTATCCATACAGTCATTTCACTTTCACTGTATGCTGCGGGACCTTATCATTAACACTCTTCTGTCATGTGCTCATTCTCTAGGTGATCTGCTTAATGAAGTCCAGGTTTATATCTTCTACTTAGAACTCCCTCCTATGCACTAAACTTTCTTTTTTAGGCTCAAAACCTTGCAATTCTCCTTGACTTTTTTTTTCCTGTTACATCCCATTCCAACCCACTGGCAAATCTTGTTGGTTCTACCTTCAAAATATACCTCCAATGTGAATGGCTTCTCGTTCCTCTACCTCTATCACCACAGAAAAGCCACCATCACCCTGTACTGGACTGATTGCCCTAGACCTCTGTTTCTCACGTGTATTCCCTTCATCTTTGCAACCCTATAGGTTATTCTCTATACTTCTGCTCTAAGCCTACACTAGCTTTCCATCTCCCTCAGAGTCCTTGTGGTCTACCAGCGCACCATCATTCCTCAGCTCAACTTTTATTCTGCTGGTTGCTCTTCTCACTTTACTATAACATCACCATTCTCGTCACTGTTATTCGAACTCAGCAAGTATGTATCCACTTAGGGGTTTTTACACTTAGTCTTCTTTTTGCCTGGGATGCTATTTTTCTGGCTCACTCTTATACTTCATATAGTTCTCAGCTAAGCTATCACTTTAACAGAACGGCCTTCACGTCTCCCTTCCTAAAATAACTTCTTTTATTCATTGCTATCTATGATCCTGCTTTTGTCTGTTTTCTTCATATTACTTAGCATCATTTGATAGATTATGCATTCATGTGTATATTTTTTATAACTTATTTTCCATACTACATGTAAGCTGTGTGAGAGAAAGGACTTTTTGGTCTATTACTGTTTAACAAATACGTAGCATTGTGCCCTCTTCATAGTAGATGCTTACAAAATGAATGAATACAAAGACCTGGGGCCCATGTGTATCTCTGACCTTTGGTTTGTAGAGAGAGTTCAATGGGCCTGGAGGAAGAGTTGGATCTTTCTATTTCTACCTACAGTTGTTTGATTAAAATGAGAATTTGAAATTCTACTCCAGGATACTAATGTAGGAAACATGGAAGCTATGCAGAGGTAGGCTCAGAACTCTGTCCCACTGTCCATCCCCTACAAAAGGGAGGTGGAAAGGTGTGATGTTTTATAGCACAGGAATAATAAAACCAAAAAAGCCACCTGGCACTGCATTTCCCTCTATTTTTAGGATTTCTCTCGTCAGGATGTCAAGATGTAGTTTTAACCTTTTCTTGAGTATCCTAATAAGATGCATATTTTCAAAACAAGTTTTACATAGGACAAGGTTGTATAGAAGTGGCTCATCTATTTTGTGAACTGCTTACAGAAAGAAAGGCTTGCTTTTCTTTTTCCCAAAGTCACATATATTGAAAGTGTGTGTAATGAGTATTGCTATGGTTTGAATGTTTTCATCTCCCACAAATTCATTTGCTAAAATCCTAACTTCTGATGTGTGATGGGGTGTTTGGGAGGTGATGAGGTCTCTGAGACCCATAAATCCTCCTTACCAGTTAAAATAGTCAATATTGCTCAATATAAATTAAAACAGGGCCTTCAAGGGTTAAATTCCTAATCTAAGAACTATTGAGAAGAAAGGGTGATTATCTCCAGTGCTTGTCTATTTAATAGTTCAATTTGGCTATAAATCTAAAACCAGTGAATGGTATCTCAAAGATGATCACAACCTTCATGCCGTGGTTTCATCTATTTGGTCCTGCATATCCAATATTATTAAAATTACTGATTTATCCAATAAGCAACTGGTAAGAACCTTGCAGTCATAGCTTTTGGCTAATATGATCTGTTCAGTGTCTATTTCAATAGCCTTTCAGCTGCAGTTTACCTTTATCTTCAAAAGAACATAATACACCTTTACCTGGTTATCCAAGGGACATCTCAACAGCCTCAACATCCACACACTCTTTGCAGGTAGGATTTTAACCTTGTCCACCTTTCTCTAGGAGCACAGGTATAGCATCACACTGTTAGTATTCAGGGCATATAAGCATTCAGGAAGGAGTCAACAAGAAGAAATGAATCACTGCCACGCATAAAGTACAAGGTCATGGCCACCTCAGTAAAATTTCTTGGCATTAGTCAAGAAATTAGTCAAGGGGCACTCAATTCTGGCTGATAAAAAATAGCTTTTGACTCTCTCACCACCATCAAAATTAAATAACCTCAGCATCTTTTAGGCCTTTTGGATTCTGGAGGGAACCTATTTCTCACTTACAAATTTCACTTAAGGCCAGTTATGTTATTACTTACAAATCACCCAACCTTGAATGCGGTTCCCTGCAACAAAAATCTCTGGATTCTGACCAAATTGTAACACCACAGTGTCCTCCCAAAACCCTTGCTTTGCAGAGGTTTTAGCAACATCTTATGCCTCCTGGAACCTCTGTATCAACCACTACGGCCAAAAGTTGCCCCTGAGCTACCAGTACAAGAAAGACTCCTCCTCAGCCTTAGAGTCGAAATTGTTTTCTGCATATTCTGCATATTGTTTTCTGAAATAGCTGTCATGGGCCCTGAGTCTAATGACTCACTATACCCAGTTGCCTGTTACGTCTTTAGTCCCAGAACCAGCATCTTGCAAGCTCAAAATAGCCGCTATGGGCTCTAGGCTAAACAGAAATGTTACCTGCAGGGGCCGGAGCCCTCAGTTTATCACATCTCCAGGAGTGATCTCCTTAGTCCATAGACCCTTGCCACATGTGAGGGATGGAGGAGATCACCCTTTTTACAGATCCCTTGGCTTCATGGGGAGCTCCTTGGAATTTACTGAGTGAACTGCAACAGAATTAAACATTTCACAGGTGCAAAGTCCCCATGACATGTGAAGGAGTTTGCTGGAGTGTTGCTGCTTTTATTGCTTAACGGGGATGCCCCTGAAAAAGGATGGGCCCCAGGGGTTGGCATGCTTGCCTAAACTTTGTGCAGTCCTCTTGGTACCGGATGCCCTGGCTATTGTCTAAAAGTGCATAACAATCGCAGGATATTTTGTTAATAGAAGAGTATACTAGCTGAATCGTGCATAATTTTTTCTTGAAAATGTCAGATTTTGGTTCAAAATGTCTCAATTTTTATAATTAACAGAATCAATCATGTCATTGCTAATTTTATATGGGGAGGATTATTTTGTATAATGATAATTAGAGTGATTAAGAATAAGTACTGTAGAGATTCTGGGTGGCAGCAGATTAGATAGAAGCTATGCTAACTTCATTCCAAAACCAAACTGGAATTAAAGATAAATTTTGAAAAATAAACCTGAATAACCAACTGAAGAATAGATGGAGAGAAACCTTATAACCAAACACTTACAGAAGAAGCCACATCAAGGCTGTGGGGAGTGTGAAGCACCGAGAGGGCTGGCCAGGCACCCATGGGCGGCAGCTGAATCTCTGGAGGGATATCTCAGCTGCGGGGTGGGGGGGGGGGTGGTCCTTGTAAGAAGTGTGGGGTCTAAAACCCAAGCTGGGCACCAGAACCAGGAAGGGCACCCACATATCATCTGCGTGTGAAAAGCAGCAGGGTTTCTTTGCACCAGGGAGAGATGGCTAGAGATGCAACCATGCTCTTAAAGGGCCAATGCACAAGATTTCATTCATAGCCACACACCCAGGTCTCAGGCTGAAAGAGGAAGGGGCCATGTAAGGAGAGTGGGGTTGGTGGCTCTGTGGAGAGAGCTGAACGGTCAGCCATCAGGTACCTGTGATGAGTCATTCCCTCACATTGCAGAAGGAATCTTTCTTGGGTAGAGCATTCCCCTCCATGCATCGTCAGCCTGGGAGGAAGTAATAGCCCCACCCTGTAGAGTTTATACCTTGCTGAGGAGTACAGCTGGAGGTTCTTTCAGTGACTAAGCCTCATAGGCAGCCTATAGGTAGAGGTGGACCCCTGGGTGCTTTGAGACTTTTGCTGACCCACCCCTAGGCCCAGGCCTGGTGCTGGTGAAAAGAAGCCTTGGTGTGCCGCTCAGTCCTTTCCATATATACCCAGGCCCAGCAGAGGAAGCCACAAGTTGTGGATGTCTGAGAGCTCCAAACAGGTGGTCCAGGGTCCGTCACAGGATGTGGCCGATACAGGTTTGCACCAGAGTCCCTCCAAAGAGGCCCAGCACAAATATACCCAGTGGTCAGCTTCAGACAATAGCATAACAGGATCCAAGAAGCTTCGTAAGCAGCATGTCCACAGGGTGATCTTGGCAGGCACCAAATCCTGCTGAGGCAAATTTTGCTTCATGTGATCAGCACATGCACAGAGGCCTACACACTGTTGGAGGTTGAGCCTCACGGTCAGCCAGCCTGAGAGGTGATTCCACACATGAATAGGCCAATAGTACTCAAGACTCAGTTAAAACTGGAATTCTCACATAGCACCCAAGGCACATTCCTAGAGCACCCAGATCAGGTAATCAGGGAGACTTTGACCCTGGATCCCACAGTACGCCTACTATATAAGGTCACCCTACCAAGGTGGGAAGCCATAGCATCTGCCTAACACATAGAAACAAACACAAAGGGGCAGCCAGAATGGAGAGACAAAGGAACTATCCCCAAGGGAAAAAAAGTTTTTTTCTAAAAGCAGAGCTAAATCATATGGAGACAATGTGTTGTATCAGATATAGAGTTCAAATTAATGATTATAAAGATGCACAACAACATAGAAAATGACTTAAAAACCATAAAAAAAGGACCAGTCAGAAATGGAAAATTTAATATCTGAAATAAAAAATGCACTGGAAGGAATAAAGAGGTCGGATGAATCAGAGAACCAAATCAGCAATTTGGAAGACAAGGTAGAAAAAAATACCCAATCAGAGCAGCAAAAAGAATTATAAAAAAATGAGGATAGTTTAAGAGACCTTTGTGGAAACATGAAGCATAACATCTGCATTATAGGAGTACCTGAAGGAGAAGAGAGAGGAAGGGTTTGAGAACCTATTTGAAGAAATAATGACTGAAAATATCCCTAACCTGGTGAAGGAAAAAGACACATAAGTCCAAGAAGTGCAGAGAGTCCCAAACAAGATGGACCCAAAGAAGCCTACATGAAGACACTTCATAATTAAAATAGAAAATGTTATAGACAGAGAGAAAATCTTAAAAGCCACAAGATAAAGGCTGTTAGTTACATACAAGGGAGCTCCCATTAGTTTGTCAGCTGACTTCTCAGTGAAACATTTCAGGCCAGAAAGGATTGGCATGAAATATTCAAAGTAATGAAAAGCAAGGACATACAATGAAGATTACTCTACCCACCAAATCAGTATTACAATTTTAAAGGACTAGCTTGAAGAGGAGGAGGAGGAGGAGGAGGAAGAAAACAAAAACAGAGGAATATAGTAAAAAAAGTAAAATGTCAATAAATAGTACCTATCATAACCATTTTAAATGTAAATGGCTTAAACGCTCCAATAAAAAGACATAAAGTAGTTGAATACATAAGAAAACAAAACTCATATATATTCTATCTACAAGACACCCACCTCAGAACAAAAGATGCACAGAGACTAAAAGTAAATGGATAGAAAAAAAGATATTTCATGCAAATGGAAAGAAAAAGAAAGCTGGGTAGCAATATTATATCTGCCACAATAGACTTTGAAACCAAGGCTACAGATCTGGACAGTGTGGCTCAGTTGGTTGGAAAAGTGTCTCATAGACTGAAAGATCATGTGTTTGATTCCCATTCAGGACACATACTTACAAGGTTGCAAGCTTGATCCCCCATCAGGCTATGTTTGAGAAGGCAACCAACTGATATTTCTCTTTCATGCTGACATTTTTCTCTCTCTCTCCTTTATCCCTCTATAAAAGTAATGAAAAAATGTCCTGAGGTGAGGATTAAAAATAAAAAACCATGGCTATAATAAGGGACAAAGAAGGACACTACACAATGATAAAGGGAACAGTCCAGCAAGAGGACATAACCCTTTTAACATTTATGCACCCAGCATGGGAACACCTAAATATGTATAGCAAATTGTATGAACATAAAGAGAGTATTGACAGTGATACAGTCATAGTAGGGATTTTAACACTCAGTTAACATCAGTGGATAGATCTTCCAGACAGAAATTTCAACAAGGAGACAACAGCCATAAATGGCACACTAGATCAAATGTATTTAATTGATATCGACACAGCATTTCCTTTCAAAACAACAGATTAGACATCCTTTTCAAGTGCCATGAAACATATTCTAGGATGGACCAGATGTTAGGACATAAAACAAGCCTCATTAAGTTTAAGAAGATTGAAATCATACCCAAGCATCTTCTCTGACCATAATGATACAAAGCTGTTAGAACACATTCACAAGAGAAAAAAAAAAAGACTGAAAAACACACATCTGGAGGCTAAATAACATGTTACTAAACAATAAATGGGTTAACAATGAGATCAAGGAAGAAATCAAAAGATATTTTAAAACAAATGAAAATGAAAACACAACAATGCCAAATCTCTAGGACACAGTAAGAGCAGTCCTAGGAGGAAAAGTCATAGCATTACAAGCCTGTCTTAAGAGAAAATAAACTCAAATAAACAATATAACTTTACACTTAAAGAAACTTGAAAAAGAACAACAAATGAAGCCCAGAGTGGGAAGAAGGAAAGATATAATAAAGATCAGAACAAAAATAAAAATAGAGTAAAAAAAAAACAAAACAATTCAAAGGATCAATGAACCAAGAGCTGCTTCTTTGAAAAGACAAACAAACTTGACAAACTTTTAACCAGACTCATCAAGAAAAAAAAAAAAGAGGACCCAAATAAATAAAATGAGAAATGAAAGAGAAGTAACAACTGACACCAAGGAAATACAGAGGAATGTAAGAAAATATTATGAACAATTATATGCCAACAAATTGAACAATCTGGATGAAATAGATAAATTCCTAGGAACATCCAATTTTCAAAACTAAATCAAATAGAGAATCTGAATAAACAGATTACTACTAGTGAAATTGAAGCAGTAATCAAAAATCTCCCAACAAACAGAAGCCCTGGACCAGATAGATTCACAGATGAATTTTACCAAACATTCAGAGAAAACTAAGATCTATCCTTCTCAAACTATTCCAAAAAATTCCAGAGGAGGGAAGACTCCCAAGCTCATTTTATGAGGCCAGCATTATCCTAATTCCAAAACCAGATAAAGACACTACAAAGAATGAAAATTATAGGTCAACATCCCTGATGAGCATCGATGCTAAAATCCTCAACAGAATATTTACAAACTGAATCTGGTAATACATAAAAAGTTTATACACCATGATCAAGTGGGATTTATTCTGAGGATGCAATTTTGGTACAATATCCACAAATCAATAAACAGCATATACCACATAGGCAAAATGAAGGATAACCATATGACCATATCCATAGTTACAGGAAAAACACTTAATAAAATCCAGCACCCATATTACAAAAACACTCAGCAAAGTAGGAATAGGGAGAACAAAACTCAAAATAAAAAAGGCCATGTATAACAAATCCATAACCAAAAAAGGACTCAATGGGAAAAGTGGCAAGCCTTCCCTTTGAGGCTGGGAACAAGATAGGGTGTCTGCTCTCATCACTCTTATTGAACATAGCACTGAAAGTCCTAGCCACAGTGTTCAGACAAGAAGGAGAAATAAAAGTTATCTGAATTGGATAGGAAGAAGTAGAACTGTCATTATTTTCAGATGACATGATACCGTATATAGGGAACACTAAGGATTCCACCTAAAACTACTAGAACTAATGAGTGAAGTAGCAGGATAGAAAATAAACATCTAGAATTGAAGTTGCATTTTTATACAGCAATAATAAACTATTAGGAAGGGAAACTAAGAAAACATCCCATTCACAGTTGCTTAAAAAAGAATAAAATATCTAGGAATAAATTTAACCAAGAATGTTAAAGACCTGTACTTGGAAAATTATAAGACACTAAAGAAAGATTTTGAAGAAGATACAAATAAGTGGAAGCAAATACTGTGTTCATGGATAAGAAGAATTAACATCATTGAAACATCCATACCACCCAAAGCAATCTTCAGATTCAGCACAATTCTTGTCAAGATACTAATGGCATATTTCACAGAACTAAAACAAATATTCTAATAATTTATGTGAAACCACAAAAGACCCCAAATAGCAACAGTGACCTTGAAGTATGAAAACAAAGTTGGAGGAATCACACTACCTTACATCAAACTATAGTACAAGGTCATAGTAATCAGAGCATCATCATATTGACATAATAACAGACACATAGTCAATGGAACAGATAGAGAGCCTAGAAATAAACCTATGCCTTTATTGTCAATATTTGACAAAGGAGAGAAAAATGTACAATGGGCTAAAGATAGTCTTTTCAATAAATGGGGTTGGGAAAAGTGGACAGATGTGTGCAAAAAAAAAAAATGAAACTAGACCACCTTCTTAGGCCACTCACAAGAATAAACACAAAAAACTTAAATGTTAGACTTGAAACCATAAAAATCCTAGAAGAAAACACAGTAAAATTTCAAACATTTCTCATAGCAATGTTTTCTTCTCATATGTCTCCTTGGGCAAGGAAAACAAAAGAAAAGATAAACAAATGGGACTACAGCAAACGAAATAGTTTTTGCATAGCAAAGGAAACCATCAATAAAACAAGACAACCTACTGAATGGGAGAACATATTTGCCAATGATACATCTGATAATGAGTTAATATTCAAAGTTTATAAAAAATTTATAAAACCCAACTCCAAAAACACAAATACTCCATTAAAAATGGGCAAAGGACCTGAAGGAAGACACTTCCCCAAAGAAGACATACAGATGGTCAATAGACATGAAGAGATTCTCAACCTTACTAAGAATCAAAGAGATGCAAACTAAAATCATGATTGGCTCTCACCTCATGTCTGTCAACTGTCTATCATCAGTAAGTCAATAAACAGTAAATGTTGGCAAAGACATGGAGCAAGGGGAATTATTGTGCAGTATTGGTGGGTAGCATATTGGTGCAGCCACTGTGGATAGCGATATGGAGTAACCCCAAAAACTTAAAAATGGAACTGTCTTATGACCCAGTGATTCCTCTTCTGGGAAATTATCTGGAAAACAAACAAACACTAATTTGAAGGAATATATACAGCTCTATGTTCATTGTAGTGTTATTTACATACCTAAGATTTGAAAACTTTCCAAGTGTCTCTCAGTAGATGAGTGGATAAAACAGCTATGGTACTTGTATACAATGGAACACTACTGAGCCTTAACAAAAAACCCAGAAAATTTTAGCTTTTGCGACAGCATGGACAGACCTGGAGAACATTATGCTAAGTGAAATAAGCCAGTCAGAGAAAGACAAATACCGTATGATTTCACTTATATGTGGAACCTAATAAACAAACTGAACTAACAAGCAAAATAGGTATAGACTTCATAGATGAGAGAGCCTGCCGGCAGCTCTGTTGGTGGGGCTTAGGCATAGAGTGATTAGGTGTGGTGGAAATGAGTAAGTTGCGGTGGAAGAGTGTATTGGGAAAATAAACGGCGATGGAATAAAATAAAATAAAAAACATGTAAATACTCTGTTGCTGAGGTGTTTTTCCTGGAGCATAGTTTTATTGGAAAATTACCATCTTCTAAAGTATCCAATAATCACTGAAGAACAGTGAAAATGAGACTTTCTGGCCCTTTTTATAGTTTTGTATTTGCCTTTTGCCAAATTAAAATAAACGCAAACTACAAAGTGACAATGACTGCCTTATTCCTGGGGTTTGCTTTATGTGTACAGTAGCAAATAGTTTAAAGAATAGTTTAAAACTAAACTATTCTTTAGTTTAATACAGAAGACATTGTTTGGCTATCATTCTTTAGGTCCTAGCAAAACCCAGATGAAAATTTTAGTGAGGTGGTCTTTGAACTCTGTCTAGAAGTACTTTGGCTATGGTAGTGTAGAACTTCAGGGAAGACCTTTATGACACTATTTAAACCTTGAACAGAAAAAAGTGTCTACATTTCACAGTAGCGAATCGTTTCTTTTTTGTTGTATGTTTGAACTTTAGAAAGAATGGATTTATTGCTTTTTGTGCTTTAACATGTCCAGACTGACTAGGTTATTTTAGGGTTAAAAGAAAATGGAATAGGAATCTTTAATCTCTCTCCCACCTGTGAAATACGTTTTTTTTTCTTTTTGTAAGTTTTCCCTGTAACTTTTACAGAATCTTTTGTATTGATTTGTCTGGCTCTTTAATCAGACTTACCTGTTCCACTTCAGATTCTCCCCATTTGGGGGGCCATTCTTGTTTATGTATAACCACAGCCATTCCCATGAATCATCTTTCTTAGGGTTATGTACCTTTGTATACTTTAAAGAACTCTGTTGATTCTCTCATGGCTGATAAACTATTTTAAATTCCTAGAATAGGCAGACAGGTCATCTTTCTCTTAAGGATTTATTATAACATAATAGAATATTTTTTTCCCTACATACTCTTTTTCTAGCTTAAGGCTTGTATAACTTTTGGTTGAATAGTTTCATATCTCTCTTTTTTTTAAGCTAAATTAATTTCCTGTGGTGACTCCTAATAAGATGACTATGTTTTGCAATCTTGGAGCAAGTTTTAAATGAAAAAAGAAAATTATTGTACTTCAGGCATCATTGATTTCTCTTCTAAGCAATTATAATTTTCAAACATAAGGAAGTTCTCATAAAACATTGACTTAATTTTTTTAACCTCAAAATAAGTTGTTCTGTGATATGGATTTTTAGAAACATGTATACTTAAATTAATGTAGGATACACAATGGGAATAATAAAAAATGTAATTTTGAAGTGAAAATCAATTGTTGTCTTTTGAAGATACACAAAACTTTATATTTTAAAATCTTTTATTCCAGATGGATAATTGTATGATTTGAGAATTTCTCCAAAATCTTATTTTATTTGAAAATCTCACATATGATATTCTAATAATTTAATACATTAACATATCTATTAAGCAAATTTTCTTACACATAGCTAAAAGCAATTTCAATGTCAGTGTTCTATTCTTGGAAAATGAAATATCTGAAATCTTTGTATATCAAGAATGTTTTATAGCTTTCAGAGAAGAAGTTGGCAATATGAGAAATCCTACACGTTTAAGTAAACCATAGAATGAAGCTAAAAATTTCTAGAAATGCAATACATAATCTGTTCTACATAATCTTTCTGCTTTACATAATCTTTGTGATTGTGATTAATGTGAAGTCAGCTCTGTCCCCAGGACACTGTCACTGGCAAACTCATGTAAATATATTAGGGATTATAGATTATATCCTTAAATCTTGAGGCTTTGCCGGCTCTGGTTTGTGAGTTTTCAAGTCTGAGGTTATTGGCCAATTTTCTATGTTCCCCTCTTTGTAATTTAAACCATAGAGGCTTCTTTCCTTTATCTTTTCCTTTTGGCACATGTTTTCTCTTTGAAAATACCTACTATCTCTAATCCTATGTAAAGTGACACATTATAATTTATTGTTCTTGGGAATTTCCCATTTAAGTAGAAGAAAAGGCATTATGAAGTCTTGTACCAATAGGCACTTTATAAATGTATATTGATTAGAGGGGTAGAGATTAACTTATGATATTTAGCTGTGTATTATGAGGACCTCTTTGCCAAAATTTTTGAGGGAAAAATAAGGATGCATATACATGGATAGTGCCTGAAATACCTTGTATCTGTTCTTTTGTTTTGTAATTATTTGTTACATAAAATTTCTTGTACCATAATATATTAAAAAATAAATGCTTAAATTGCTTTATAATACAAAAAACAAGTATCTAAATATAAATAAATAGATAATTGAATTAAAAAATTAAAAGATTTTTTTTCCTGAAAGTTTGGGCCAAAAATGTGGGTGCACATTATACATAGCAAAATACAGTAGTTTATAAAGGAAAGGCCCCTTTTTACTGATATAAACTTTATTTTCTCTCACACTACACCATGTTCCTACCCCTTACTCTCACTATTTCTCTTCCATGTAAATTCACATAAGTGCTCTTTTTTCTTAAGTCAGCTCACATTCTTTTTCCCCCTCTTATAATAGTCTTATTTCCTTTTCATCTTTATAACCTGTAGCTAGTTGGGTGAAATACCACAGCGATTGCTGTAGCTCTCCATTGGAGCTCCTATTTGTTCACTCTTTGTTCGTACTTTAAATCCCATGGGATACCCTCCCTGAGTCTTACTGCATTTTGCCTTCTGCCTACCTCTGATCAGTTGAGTGAGGAATTTTATTTTAATTTTTTCCCCCTTTCTCAGTCTGGGTTTTATTCCTTACGCTTATTAGTTTGCTTCCTCCATCCTCTCAAAATCAGTTTTCTTTACTGTACACATCTCATATTCAGTTGTCTCTTTTATACAATATTCTTATTCCCTTTCCACCTTTATTAAACCTTATTCATCTGTCATTGCTATCAACCCTGCTGTGGTTTTTCTGCAATTTACCCCCATTAGTCGAATATCTTTTTCATTTTGCTTCAGACCTCATAGGAAACAACCGGTGAAATTGAAACAGTAATCAATAAACTCCCAACACACAAAAGCCCTGAACTGGGTGCCTTCACAGGAGAATTTTACCAGACTTTTAGGGAAGAGCTAACCCTGACCCCTCTCAAACTAGTCCAAAAAATCCAAGAAGAGGGAGGATTCCAAAACTCTCTTTATAAGGCCAGCATCATCCTAATTCAAAAACTAGATAAAGACACAACAAAGAAAAGGCTACAGGCCAATATTGCTGATGAACATAGATGCTAAAATCCTTAACAAAATATTGGCAAACTGGATCAGCAATACATAATAAAGATCATACACTATGATCAAGTGGCATTCATCTGAGGGATGCAAGGATGGTACTATATATCCAAATCAATAAATGTAATACATCACATAAATAATATGAAAAATAAAAAACCACATGATCATATCAATAGATGCTGAAAAAACATTTGATAAAGTACAGCACCCATTTTTAATAAAAACACTCAGCAGAGTGGGAATAGAGGGAGCATACCTCAACATAATAAAGGCCATATATGAGAAACCTACAGCCAACATTATACTCAATGGGCAAAAACTAAAAGCTTTCCCTAAGATCAGGCGTAAGACAAGGGTGTCCACTTTCACCATTTCTATTCAACATAGTATTGGAGGTCCTAGCCACAATAATCATGCAAGAAAAAGAAATAAAAGGTATCCAAATTAGAAAGGAGGAGGAAGTAAAACTGTCACTGTCTACAGATGACATGATAGTATACATAGAAAATCCTATAGATTCCACCAAAAACCTACTCAACATATTATATGAATTTGCAAAACAGTGATATACAAAGTTAATATTCAGAAATTGAAGGCATTTTTGTACACTAACAATGAAATATCAGAAACAGAAATTAGGAACAAAATCCCATTTACTATAGCAACAAGAAAAATAAAGTACCTAGGAATAAACTTAATCAGGGAGGTAAAAGACCTCTATTCAGAAAACTACACAACACTAAAGGACACAAATAAATGAAAGCATATACCATGTTCATGGATTTGAAGAATTAACATCATCAAAAAGTCCATACTACCCAAAGCAATTTATAGATTCAATGCAATCCCAATCAAAATACCAATGATATATTTCACAGATATAGAACAAATATTTCAAAAATTATATATGAAACCATAAATGACCCTGAAAGCAGCAGCAATTTTGAGAAAGAAGAACAAAGTTGGAAAGATCACGATACCTGATATCAAACTGTATTACAAGGCCACAGTAATCAAAACAGTCTGGTACTAGCACAAAAATAGATCAGTGGAACAGAATAGAGAGCCCAGAAATAAACCCATGTCAGCATGGTCAATTAATATTTGACAAAGAGGGGCTGGAACATAAAATGAAATAAATATATCCTCTTCAATAAATGGTGTTGAGAGACCTGGACAAGTACATGCAAACAAATGAAACTTGACCACCAACTTATACCACACACAAAAATAAACTCAAGGTGGACAAAAGGCTTAAATATAAGTCGTGACACCACAAAAGTTCTAGAGGAGAACATAGGCAGGAAAATTTCAGATATCCCACACAGCAGTATTTTCACTGATACACCCCCTAAGGCAAGGGATATAAAGGAAAGAATAAACAAATGGAAGTAGATCAAATTAAAAAACTTCTGCACAGCTAAAGAAAACGTCAGCAAAATGAAAAGGGAAACAGCTGTATGGGAAAACATAATTGTCAATGATACTTCAGACAAGGATTTGATCTCCAAAATATATAAGGAACTCACATGACTCAACAACAGACAGACAAACAATCCAATTTAAAAAGTGGGCAATTGACCTGAACACATACTTCCCCAAGGAGGCCATACAGAAGGCCCAGAGATACATGAAAAAATGCTCAGCATCACTAGCCATCAGAGAGATGCAGATTAAAACCACAATGAGATACCACTTCACACCAGTCAGAATGGCCATTATAAACAAATCTACAAACAACATGTGCTGGTGAGGCTGAGGAGAAAAGAGATCCCTGGTACACCCTTGGTGGGAATGCAGACTGAATCAGCTGCTGTGGAATACCATGCGGGATTTGCTCAAAAACCTAAAGATGGAGCTGCCTTTTGATCCGGTGATCCCACTGCTGGGACTATACCCTAAGAATCCTGAATCAGCAATTCAAAGAAACCTATGCATCCCAATGTTAATAGCTGCATTACTTATAATAACCAAGTGCTGGAAAGAACCTAAGTGCCCATCAGTAAATGAGTGGATTAAAAAACTGTGGTACATTTACACAATGGAATACTATGCAGCAGAAAGAAAGAACTCCTGTCCTTCACAACAGCATGGACAGAACTGGAGAGCATTATGCTAAGTGAAATAAGCCAGGTTATGAAAGACAACTACTATATGATCTAACCTATAAGTGGAGCCTAATCAACAGAACAAACAAATGAGCAAAACAGAACCAAGGACATGGCAGTAAAGAAGAAACTGATAGTGACCAGAGGGGTAGGGGGAAAGGGATAATGGGGGAAAGGGATAACGGAGGAAAGAGAGTGAAGGGACAAGTCAAGGAACACGAATAGAGAACTCATGGGCAGAGGCAATGGGGGTGACTGTGGGAGTGGGGTGTGGGCACGGGATAGAGGAGAGCACAGGAGGAAAAGGTGGGATAACTATCTGAACAACAATAAAAAAGAACAGTAAAAGGAGAATACATGAGATAGGAAAAGGTTTCTACAGAGCTATTAAAAAACAATGTGTGTTACAACTCTATAACTGAAAATGACACTATATAATATGTTTGGAAAGGAAGGCTTTTGTCCACTGTATTCAGCAACATATTATTTCATACAGAGAAACTCATTCTAACTAAGAATTGTGAGTGCACTGTATTAAATTACTTGAAATCGGGATGTTGCTTCAGTTTATCAGGAAAATACATCAAGAAGTGTCTACTAATCATTTTCAGCCTGATTTTTATTCTCAGAAAGCTATAGTACAGTGTTTGAACATTTAAAGTTTAATTTCATACAAAGTGAGATTTTGGAATGCTTATCAGCAGAGAATACAATTCCTAAATACAAACTCTCCTCATTATGTAATAAATAATCTTGCATTTGCAGATGATAAAACATGTTTTTTGATAGATATTTGATAGTATTTAAAGTAAAATATGATGAAACAAGTGCAGAAAAAATAAAGGAAAGGTGCTTTCTTTGCAGGTCTTTCTGCTGTAGAAGGTGTTTCATAGGTGCTCTAATTTTTCTCTTTCTCTGAACTTTTCTACCTATAGCGGTGTTCCTTCTTTATATATTTGGATGATGACTATGATTTTCTAGGCTTTAATTCTAGGTTATAATGTGTGTTAACATGTGTGTGTGCACATATATATACACATTTATGGAAACTGAATATTAATAAGTCAAGTATACTTATTTATACTGCCCCAAATTCAGAGATTTTTAAAAAATCAATGGTTGGGATTTATTTTTTCTAGAAGAAACTATTGATTTTTATAAAATTGTTAGATCTGTAGAAAATGCCACTTATCAGCTTTCCTTCAAGTAACAATTATCAGTCACTTTGAGATCACAGAGAGTACTGGTACATTGCATATGCCTGGGCTCCCACCAAGAGTCCAATTTAGAAAAGTGGAAGTTGGAGAGAGTGTTCAAAATCTATCTTATTCAGAAAAATTTCAGGAAATCTGAGTTGGTGGTATCCAGGCTTTGAAAGCATTTTAGCTCCTTAAACCTTAAGGTGATACTAATCACTTATATTGCAGATTTTATAGAGTGGAGCTGAGATGGAGCCTGAAATTCTGCATTTGATTCATATCCAAGGCATTTTTGGTAGCAAACGCCTGGAAAAGCAGATTTAAAGGGTTGTTCATTTTGAGTGACAGAAGTTCTAATAACCCCATTCTGAAGGAGTTAAGGAAATTTGTTTTACGCAGAGTTATCTTTTGTAGGATACCTTTTGTATTTATCACACACATTCACTCTTTTAAAAATAATTTTATTTATATATCACAATTTATTGAGTGTGTGCTGTGGGATGGGGACCTAGTATGGGGTGACGGTCATGCCTAGCCTTTTCTGAAAGTAAGAAGTAACACAGACCATTTTTTTTTGTTTGTTAATTTGACTGTATTTTGAAATTCCGAGATAGATCATTGGTTCCTTGGAGAGTGGTGTAAAATGTAGGAAATGCTAAGGGCTCTGTAGATCTGAGTCCTATTTAGAACGCGGTGAGATGCAAGGACAGGCTTCTCAGAGGTTCAGACAAGCTGAAGAAAGACGCTGGTTTGAGCCTGAAGCATTTGCATTTATGCGGTTAGTGGGCAGTCCTGCCTCACATACAGCGACTTGGCTAGTTGTTTCGACACCAGTGGTCAGCAAATACCTGAGAAGTCAGAAGATTCTGACCTTTTATTCCTTTGGATCCCATTCCCATTATCCCGACTTCTTTTGATTTAGTTTCTTTTGCTTCTGGTATTTCTGACAGACCATAGTTACTAGTAATAAGATTTTTATTGTGAAATTATGGACTTGTTATACTTTACCTTCAGCGTAGGTCTCTATAACATGTTACAGTTAGGGATAGGCTGTCCTCTCAGTGTTGGTGGCCTGGTTTTCAGAAAGGCAAGCGACCCAAGCAAACTTGCCCAGTTTTTATTAACATTCCATGCTCTTCTCCTTTGTACATCTTCTCTGACCTGTGACTTGGATCCCTTGCAATGTGTCCTCAATGGTTTGTGGCACAGTGGAAAATACCAGACTTTAGCTTTAGCTACCTACCCACAAACTCTGTGGCATTGGGTTAACTCCTTTCTACTTTGAAAACTCTTTATAAGTTAGACTCTGGGCTAAGACACATTTAGGCCAATTCTTGGATCCACTTCTTAGTTGTTGATGATCTTTGACAGATTTCCCCCTATAATTCAGTTTCCTCATTCATAAAATGGGAAGAGACACCTATCCTATATTGTTTTTAAGAAGACCTAATTAAACAACCTATACTTTACCAAATACAATATACCTAATAAAAGGCAGCAGTACAGGCAGTGATAATGGTGATAGATGTTATTGGTGTTATTTTTATTACAAACATGTAAGACCTAATAATGTACATAAAATGCCCAACTTGTAGAGGTTAATTAGTTCATTTTTCTATATTGGATGGGGCTCTTCAACTTTTATCTTTTTTTCCTAAATAGCTGGTTCATGTCTTGCTAATTTAATAAAATATCTTTTTAAAGGGAATAAAAACTGTCCCATTTGGGGCAAATGTCCATTTGAATAGGAGATTTTCATTGATATATTTTAAAATTTCAGTGTCGTCCAAGTGGAGTTAGTGACTAGATACATATAAAAGAATACAAATCTCTACACGATTATATTATTTGATTATAACTCTGTTCAACTTTGTACAAACATAAAACTAGGTAGAAATCCCTTAGGTCACATGATTCCAAAGAACAATTAAATAATAAAATAATTTAAAACATATATAAATAGAAAACTAAGAAAATTAGTTTTCAGTTAATTTGAAGGATGACACTATTTTGCTTGAACAAAATAGGGACTTGCAATATACACGTTCCTGACTGCTGTTGCATGGGTTCTTTTGAATTTAGCTTGTCTGTATTCTTGTGTGATGGGTGTTGATTTCATTTTGGCTCTTTTCCTTTCATACTAATTTTTTGATATTATTTACTTTTGTGATGTTATTTGATCTTCTTTTGACAAAAACACATTATTTGCCTGTTAAATTTACATGAACTTTTCTCGAGGGGTAGGAAATATCGTGAAAGAATATAATGAGAAAAATCAGGACTCAACAACATTATGAGAAAAATTGTTTTGCTCCATGTAGAATTTATATCTAAGAGTGGGTATATAAATCAAGAGTTGTGTTTATATGTATGTGTTTATGTGTACGTATATATATGAAATTTATCTGTATATTCATTTACTCATTCTTCCATGCCTGCTTCTTCAGACCCATCAAGTACTATCTGCTTTCCTTCTCCCTGTGTGAGCTGTAGCTCAATTATTTCACTTAATCTTGATTGCTTAACACATTTATACCTGTGTCATAGTGCCTTTTTACCTCCTGTTTTCTTTGCCTGTGATGCTGTTCTTCTGCTCTCAGTCTACTTAATATTCACTCACCCTTCAAATATCAGTTTAAATTATATTTCTCCAGGAAACCTTTCCCATCTCCCCAGATCAGGTCATCTCCTAAATATCTCATAGAATTCTATATTTTTAAATATATTATTGCTCATAGTAATTAGATATTTGCGTGATGACTTGATTAATCTTTTTTTTTTTTTTTTGCTGAGACCATTAAGTCTGTGAGTACATTGTACATATAGTTCATGGTTCCTAGTGGGCACTCACATATAGTCAGTGACTAAGTGAATAAATGAATGACGTATATTTAGTATGTCAAGATCTGTTGATGTTGGCAATCCAGTGGGAACATTATAGCCACAACTGATGTGGTTCTTGCCTTCCTGAAGCCTACAGCTCACAAGGAAAGAAAAACATTACAAAAAATCATTTAAGAACCCATTTATATGTATAATTGGGTAAGTTCTATAGATACATACAAGGTATAGCTAGAGAATATGTGAATGATAGGTGTAGCAGACAGAACGCTTTTCTGAGGGTGTGAACTTTAAGCTAAAATCATGCAAGTTAAGGTGGAATTGGCTAAGTGAAGGAGTGGCAGTGAGGGTTCTGAGTTATTCAGGGTCTTAAATTTGAAAAAAAAGTGTGAGTGTGTGTTGCCTGTGTCCATTTGTCTGTCCCTTTATCCATCCATGAATCCACCCTCCCATCCACAACCGTATCAGAGAAAGAGAAAGGCAAATATGCAAACTATGAATTTGTGCTTCTTCTTCTGTATCACAATTCCACTTGCTATTTCTGCTTTAGTTAAATCTCCAAGGGGATACCTGGTCTCCCCTTAAATTCATGATCAGAAATATCAGGTAGGTCTTGAGGGAAGCCAGCAGTACTATGACTCTTTTCCAGTCAGTATATTCTCCCTCAGTCCTACACATGTATATTTCAATATCTCCTCTCCCTCTAAACTTGAAATACCTCCTTTTATTTCTTGATATCAGCAAATGAACATTTTCTTTCTTTTTGCAAAAAGGTAGGACAAATGAAAAGAGAACATCCATATGTTCCCACCACAAAATCGAGAAATCTATGGCGTCTGTACTGAGATCTTTGTTTTCTCCCTGTTACATTGGATAAAGCCTGTAGTTGCAACCAGGTCCAGCTACTCCATCTGTGCTCTAATCCCCATCCTCCTCAAAGATGTTGACCCTGGCTTTTTCCACCTCTTCCCTCTGCATCTTTGAAATTTCTGTCTCCACTGTATTTTTCCCATTGCAAGCCAAAATAATGTAGTAGTTATTCCCATCTTTAATAATATCTCTCTTGAACCACAACTTCCTTCAGCTTAAATTTTTAAAATTATATGTGTATTGCTGTGCCCATCCCTCTTTTTTCTTCTGAGAATGGCAAAACTCATCCCATTCTTCTGTGCATCTACCTCAATCAGGCTCTTATATTCTTCTTTTACCTAAGGGCTCTGATCAAGGCCACTGCTAATTTAAATGAGACAATGATGCTCAGGTCCTTTTGTAAACCTTGTTTTTAATTTAAAAAAGTT
The DNA here is from genome assembly GCA_004026545.1 of Mormoops blainvillei. NCBI lineage: Eukaryota > Metazoa > Chordata > Mammalia > Chiroptera > Mormoopidae > Mormoops > Mormoops blainvillei. The sequence continues at coordinate 102,985 of PVJD01004549.1, forward strand.
CAGTGAAAGTTTACATTTAATATTATTTTGTATTAGCTTCAGGTGTACATATAGTGGTTAGATAATCATATACTTGATAAAATGTTCCCCCTAAAATTTCCAGTACCCAACTGGCACCATACAGTTATTACAGTATTATTGGTTGTATTTCCTGTGCTGTACTTTATATCTCTATGACTATTTGTAACTACCAATCTGTACTTCTCAGTCCCTTAATCTTTTTCACCCAATCCCCGAATCTGCTCTCCTCTATTAGATGTCTGTCTGTTTTCTGTATCTGAGTCTCTTTCTATTTTGTTTATGTTGTTCTTTAGATGCCACATGTAAGTGAAATCATATGGCATTTGTTTTTCTCTTACTGAGTTATTTCACTGAGCATAATACCCTCTAGGCCCATCCAACATATTGCAAATGGCAAGATTTTGTTCTTTTTATGGCCAAGCAATATCCCAGTGTGCATATGTACCACCGCTATTTTTATCCACTTATCTATTGATGGGCACCTGGGTCACTTCCATATCTTGGCTGTTGTAAACAGCACTGCAGTGAACATAGGGGTGCATGTGTTCTTTCGAATTAGTGTTTTGAGTTTCTTTAGATAAATCCCCAGAAGTGGAATCACTGGGTTATAAGGAAAATCCATTTTTAATTTTTTGAAGAAACTCCATACTGTTTTCTACACTGGCTGCATACCCACTAACAGTGCACGAGGGTTCCCTTTTTTCCACGTCATACCCAAAACTTGCTGTTCGTTGTTCTGTTGATAATAGCCACTCTCACAGGTATGAGGTAATATCTCGGTGTGGTTTTAGTACATATTTCTCTGATGATTAATATTCTCAGTTCTTTGATGAAGGAACCTAGCAGAATCAACATAAATATCATATATTTACTGAAAGACTGGAAAAGGAAATCTTGCAGCTCTTTTGGCTTAAGGAGAGCCCCATTTTTATTTAATTTCCTGAAAAATGGAGGTTATTTTAATATCATTACCATATAAAATTAAAACAATAAAAGATGATAAAGTTTTAGGTACTAGCAGTAATATTCCTCAGGACACTAGAAATAATGTCTTTAGCAATATGTTGGCATACTTACTATATACCTTTTGTAAATGATACTTCAAGGACAGTTTTATAATGTTAGAAAAAATGCAACAGAATTATACATTCATAGAAGACTTCACATAAGACAGGCAAGTAAGAGGAATCCTTTTGTGGACAATTTCAAGGTATTAACTTATAACTGGTTTTATGATATAGAATACTCTCTGCTCTAGGGAAAGATAAAATGTTGTCTCCTTATCTGTTTTGAAATTCTTTTCACCATCATTTCAGAGGACTGCAGTTTCAAAGATAAGCACTGCATTTGGCATAGTGTGAACTAAATAAAAAAGCAGGCCTAAGAATCTTTAACTGTACAATATTGAAAAGTAAAGGGCAAAAGAGAATTTTTAAAAAATGAACTAGAAGGCATGTGCTACAGTGATTTGTATTTACAGTTACCGATAAGCTTTAAATGTCAGCCTAAGGTCAATTGTCAGTCTTCTTCTGATCTGTTAGCAGCATTTAGGCACATTTCATCACACTTTTCTTCTTGAAACCTATTAACTTCAGGACACAATCTCTTACTTCCTCTTCTTTATCTCCTTGGTGGTCAGGTGTGGTTTCCATCTTCCCGACTTTTAAAGGTTGAAGTGCCTTGGAGCTGTGTACCAGACCTGGACTTCTCTCCTATTCGATCTACCTGTGCTCCCCAGGTGGCCTCACCCATGGCTTCAACATCAACCAATCGCTTGCATATCAGATCCATTTTATCCAAGTGCCAGCCAACCTCTCCTGTGGGTATCTAAAAGCCTTGTCAAATTGGACAGATCTCAAACTATTAGCATCCTCATTATTCCAAACTGGCTCTTCCTTTTACTAGTTGCCATTTTCATATGTGGCAACTCTACTTGCCATCTTTGCTTGTCTCCTGTCTTTCTCTCACACCTTACATCTTACCCATGAGGAAATTTTCAGCTTTACCATCTATGTATGTCCAGAAATATACATGGACACATAATCTCACCACTTCCATTCAAACTATCCTAACCAAGGACACTTTTACTTTTTACTGGACTTTAGCCATATAGATACCTAATTGGTTTTTCTTATATCCTCCACTTGGATCTACTATCAAATTGTCTTTTAATAGTCTGTTACCAAGATAATTGTTAAGTTGACCCTTGTAAAATACAGGGTGGGGCAAAGAAAGGTTTACAGTTGTGAGTACACGAAACATAGTTTATTTTTATATAATTATTTACTAAGTATTGTATTATATTCCATATGAACAACCTTAAACCTACTTTTGCCCTATCCTGTATAAGTCAGATTCTATCACTCCTCTGCTCAGAGTCTGTCAGTGGCTTCCCATATTTTGAGAATAAAATCCAAAATTCTAACTGTAGTGTATAATCCCTCCTGAAGCTTTTTCCCGGATTCCAGGATGGCTGCAAAGTACACAGAAACTGCATCCACTTGCTTCGGCCACCAAACCAGACTTATACCTGAATTACAGAACAATCAACCTGAACAACCAACTGGCACCTAGCTGATATGAAATATTATAATGAAGGAATATAGAAGATGCTACACAGAGACTGGCAAGAGGGGCTGAGATGCAGAAGGGGAAAGCCCTTGCATGCAGGTGTGGCAACAGCTGAGAAACCAGATAGATATCGTGGCTGCAGAGCTTCCTCTCCCTAGGAGCCATGGGTCTTAACCCCATGTGTGCCTCTCCAACCCACAGCAACAAAGACAGGTAGAGGGGTCTATGTAGATTCTGGCCGTGGGATTCAGTGGGATTCACTCTGCCTGGGAGACTCGTAGGGTAGAGAACTCCTATTGTTACAGCACCAGCCTGGAGCTTTCAGGGTGTGGACTCTGACTGCTGGTAAGGCCATGCTGCCACACTTGGGTCTTGGTGGGGGAGGGGAGCAGGTTCTGCTGGCTACAAGCAGCAGTGACTTTAGGGGGCCTTCTCTTTTCTGGGAAGGCCTTAGGCAGAGACCCAGACAGTGACTTAACTGAGTGGCTTGGGAAAGAGAACCTATCTTCCCCATCTCAAGCCACTTCTGCTGCTGAGTTGGGAGGTGCACAGGAGCTGTGCAAGGCTGGAACTTTCGGCCCACCCTGCTGAGACCAAGACATGTGCAGAGATCAGAGTGTATCACAGGGCTTGGATTTTTGGCTTCATCCTGCTTGGCTTGGTGGGGAGCTGGGGAGCCACACAGAACTGAGATTTTTGGGCTTTGTCTCCCGGAGAAGCCTCTATCTGGGAGCCAGATGGGCAGGCGCTGAGCTGCTTGACTGCATCGCAGGGAGGCAAACCCAGTCTCGCTTGAGAGTTTAGTCCATGCTACCCTGGAAAGGGAAATAATATCCATTATTATTATACCATCCTATTGATATGTGGGAACCCCAAACAGGAAACTGTTTAGATAAGCTTTGTCAAGTCCCAGACACCCCCACTGGGTGCAGTTCCATGGCAAGGAAACGAGCAGCTGAGAATGGAGACTTTCAAAGCGTGAGACTGTCCGAGGCTATTGTCTGGGCACGGGACAAAAGAAGTTAGCCTTCTCCTGTGGGCTGAGCCAGCATCAGCCCCAGCAAGAGACTCTTTTGATATATCCTCCGTGAGCGCAGGGCAGCTGAACTTGCTGCTGCCAAGGGGAAGGCTGGCTATATCCAACCTGATCTGCTAGAGCCCATCTGGAGAGACTAGAGTTTGAGACTCTGGCAGAGGCTGAGGGGTCTGGCTTTGAAGCAGAGGCTACTCTCCCCTCATTGTGTGCCCTACAGACTGTGTAACCTACAAGTAGAGGAGCCACTAGCCCTTTCTCGGCTAGCCTGGACTCATCGTACAGTCCTCGGAAGGCCCAGGAGACAGACCAGGCCACCTCAGGGAAAAGCAGAGTAGCTGAGAGGTGGAGGCAGACCTCAGGGAGCATCAGACATTCTACAGAGCTGCCACCAGCTCTGAGCTGGGAAAAGCTGAACCTTTTACACAGATGGCCCCTCACATGCACAAGCAGGTCCAGCAGATGCAGAAACAAACAGAAAACAGCATGATAGCTACAGATAGGTAGCCCAAGGCCATTTATACTCAATATCTGACAACCACCTGTATCTGAACCACACCCAAGTGGACCTAGAACCAACAAAACCAGTATGGGCTTCAGACCATGCCTGAGCTTGACCAAACGAGCTATACAACTGGTACACCCAAAGAGGGATTTCTGCAGACACCAGATGATGCTGGGAACAAAGCTGCCTCAAGGGACAGCCCCAGAACAGCATCTCACACACAGTGATTGAGGTTTATCCTTACAGTCTGCAAGCCTGAAGGGTTAACTCTACCCACAAATGGCATTCAAGACTCAATGCCAATGGGGGCGGACAGAAGCCACAAGAAACACTCCTGGAGCACGGAGTGCAGTTGATCTGTAAGATTGTGCCACTGAGCCCAAAAAAAGGCTTCATCTTAAGACCATCAAAACAAGCTTGGGAGACATAACAGATCTACCTAACACAGAGAGACAAAATAGGGAGACAAAGGAAAATATCCTACACAATGGCACAAGAGAATCCCACCCCCCACAAAAGATTGAAAAGAAATAGATGAAAAGGAAGTGACCAAAATATCAGATGCAGAGATTAAAACAATGGTTATAAGGATGCTCAAGGACCTTAGGGAAGAGTGAGCGCTTAAAGAGAGAGTAAGCACTAAAAAGGACATAGGAACCATAAAAAGCAAATAGCCAGAAAGGAAAAATACAATATCTGAAATGAAGAATGTACTAAAAGGGATCAACAAGTTTGATAAAGCAGAGGACAAAATCAGCAAATTAAAGGACAAGAATACAGTATCCACTGAAAGAGAAAATGGAACAGAAACTTAAAAGAGGGGAATTCTAAGGGACCTCTGGAAAAACATCAAGAATAACAATATCTTCATAAGGTTACCAGGCCAAGGGATGAGCAAGGGATAGAGAACTTGTCTGCAGAGATAATGGTGAAAAACATCCCTAACCTGGTGAAGGAAAAAGCCACACAAGTTCAGAGAGTCCCAGTCAAGATGAACCCAAAGAGACCCACAAGACACATCATAATTAAAGTGGTAAAGGGTAAAGACAGAGGAATCTTAACAGCAGTAAGTGAGAGACAGTTAGTTACCTACAAGGGAGTTCCCAAAAGGCTGTCAGCAAATTTCTCAACATAAATACTGCAGGCCAGAAGGGATTGGCATAAAATATTCAAAGTGATGAAAAATAAGGAGGTGCAACCAAGAATACTCCATCCAGCAAGGCTATTAATTAAAGTTGGAGGTAAAATAAAGAGCTTCCCAGACCAAAAAAAATAAAGTGCCAAAGGAGTATATTACAACCAAACCATCATTGAAAGAAATCTTAAAGGTCCTGCTTTAAGAAGAACTATATATGAAGAGGAACACAGATACAATGAAAAAAAGGCAATAAACAAGCACCTATGTACAATAACCTTAAATGTAAATGAATTGAATGCTCCAATCTAAAGACATAGGGTAGCTGAACAGATAAGGAGACTTGACCCTTATATTTGCTGTCTATAAAAGACCAGTTCAGAACAAAAGATTTGCACAGGGTCAAAGAGAAGTGATAGAAGAAAATATTCCATTCAAATGGAAACAAACAGCACTGGGGTAGCAATACTTATATCTGATAAAATAGATTTCAAAACAAAGCCATAACAAGAAACAAAGAAAATCACTACATAATACTAAAAGGATTTATCTATCTAACAAGAGGATTAACCCTATCCTCTCTCTCTCTCTCTATATATATATGTAACCCTTGTAAACATATATGCACCCAATATAGAAGCACCTAAATATATGAAGAAAATCTTGGCAGATCTTAGGGGAGAGATCTACAGCAATACATTCATAGTAGGGAATTTTAACACCCGACTGTCATCAATGGTTAGATCTTCCAGATAAAAAATCAACAAGGAAACAGTGACCTTAAATGACACACTAGAATGAATAGATTTTATTGGCATTTTCAGAACATTTGATCCCAAAGCAGAAGAATATACATCCTTTTCAAGTGCACATCAAACATTGTCAAAGAAAGACCATATGTTAGGACACAAAATAAGTCTATAACAAGTTAAAAATAATTGAAATTATGTCAAGCATTTTCTTGGAATGTAATAGCATGAAACAAGAAGTCAATCTCAATAAAAAAACTCAAAAATATTTAAATACAGGGAAGCTAAATAGCATGTTATTAAATAAAGAATAGTTATCAATGAGATCAAAGAAAATATAAAAAATTATCTGGAAACAAACAAAAAAGAACACTCAACAACATAAGATCTATAGGACACAGCAAAAGTAGTCCTGAGAGGGAAGTTGATACCATTACAAGCCTACCTCAAGAAACAAGAAAAATCTCAAATAGGCAATCTATCCCTGCATATAAAAGAACTAGAAAAAACAACAGGAAAGCGAGAGTAAGTAAAAGGAAGGAAATAATCAAGATCAGAGCAGAATTAAATGACATAGAAATTAAAGAGCAATTCAAAGGATAAATAAACCCAGAAGCTGGTTCTTAGAAAAGATAAACAAAATCAACAAATCTTTAACAAGATTCATCAATGAAAAAAGAAAGAGGACACAAATAAATAAAATAAGAAATGAAAGAGGAGACATTACAACTGATACCACAGAAACACAAAGGATTGTAAGAAATTACTACGAACAACTATATGCCAAGAAATTTGAAAAAGGGTGAAATGGACAAATTTCTAGAAACACAAAATCTTCCAAAACTGTATTAAGAAGAAGCAGAAAACCTAAACAGACTGAGAACAGCTGGTGAAACTGAATCAGTAATCAAAAAACTCCAGAACAGAAAGCCATGGGCGGGACAGTATTACAGGAGAATTTTACAAAATATTTAAGGAAGAACTAATCCTTGTCCTTTTCAGACTGTTCCAAAAAATTCAAATAGAGGGAAGACTTCAAAACTCTCTTTATAAGGCCAGCTTCATCCTGATCCCCAAACCAGATAAAGACACAAAAAAGTTAGAAAACTACAGGCCAGTATTGCTGATAAACATAGATGCTAAAATCCTCAACAACATATTGGCAAAGCACATTGAGCAATACTTTAAAAAAATACTCCATGATCAAGTGGGATTCATCCCAGGGATGCAAGGATGGTACAGTATTTGCAAATCAATAAACATAATACATCATATGAACAAAGAGAAAGACAAAAATCAAATGATCATATCAATAGGTGTGGAAAAAGAATTTTATAAAGTACAATACTCATTTATGATAAAAATGCTCAGCAAAATGAGAGTAAGTGGAGCATACCTCAAGATAATAAAGGCCATATATGAGAAAACTAAAGCCAGCATCAAACTCAGTGGGCAAACTGAAAGCTTTCCCGCTAAGGTCAGGAACAAGACAAGGATGTCTGCTTTGACCATTTCCATTCAGCATAGTATTGAAAGTTCTATCCACAGCAAGCAGACAAGAAAAATAAATAAGTCATCCAAATTAAAAAGGAGGAAGTAAAACTGTCATTGTGTGCAGATAACATGACGATGTATATAGAAAATCCTATAGACTCCACCAAAAAACTACTCCCCAAATAAGTGAATTTGGCAAAACAGTGAGATACATAGTCAATATTCAAAAATTGAAGGCGTTTTTGTACACCAACAACAAAATATCAGAAACAGAAATTAGGAAAAAATCACATTTACTGTAGCAACAAAAAAACAAAGTACCTAGGAATAAACCTAACCAAGAAGGTAAAAGACCTATACTCAGAAAACTACAGAACACTGAAGAAATAAATTAAGGAAGATGCAAATAAATGGAAGCATATACCGTGTTCTTGGATTGGGAGAATTATCATCAAAATGTCTATACTGTCCAAAGCAATTTATAGATTCAATGCAATTCCTATTAAAATATCATTGATATATTTTGCAGATATAGAACAAATGTTTCAAAAATGTATATGGAACTGTAAATGACCCCAAATAGCTGCAGCACATTTGAGAAAGAAGAACAAAGTAGGAGGGATCATGGTACCTGATATCAAGCTATATTGCAAGTCCATAGTAATCAGAACACTCTGGTACTGGCATAAGAACAGACACATAGATCAATGGAACAGAATAGGGAGCCCAGAAATAAACCCATGTCTCTATGGTTAATTAATATTCGACAAAGTGGGGCAGAAGCATAAAATGGAGTAAAAATAGCCTCTTCAACAAATGGTGTTGGGAGATCTGGACAGCTACATACAAAATAAAATTCGACCACCAGCTTACACAACACACAAAAGTAAACTCAAGATGAATAAAAGACTTAAATATAATTTGTGACACCATAAAAGTCCTAGAGGAGAACATAGGCAGGAAAATATCAGATATTCCACGCAACAATATTTTCACTGATATGTCCCCTAGAGCAAGACACGTAAAGGAAAGAATAAGCAAATGGGACTTCATCAAATAAGAAGCTTCTGCACTGCTAAAGAAAACATTAGCAAAATGAAAAGGGAACCAACCGTATGGGAAAATATATTTGCCAATGATACCTTGGACAAAGGTTTGATCTCCAAAATAGGAAGAACTCACATGACTCCACACCTGGAAGGCAAACAATCCAATTAACAAAATGGACCAAGGATGTGAACAGATACTTCTCCAAGGAGGACATACAGAGGGCCCATAGACACATGAAAAGACATTCAGCTTTGCTATCCATCAGAGTGATGCAAATTAAAGCCACAATGAGGGACTATTTCGCACTAGTCAGAATGGCCATCATTAACAAATCAACAAATGACAAGTGCTGGCTAAGTTGTGGAAAAAAAGGAACCCTAGTACATTGTTGGTGGGAATACAGACTGGTATAGCCACTGTGGAAAACAGTACGGAATTTCCTCAAAAAACTAAAAATGGAACTGCCTTTGACCTGCCAATTCCACTGCTGAGATTATACCCTTAGTATCCTGAAACACCAATTGAAAAGAACCTATGCACCCCAATGTTCATAGCAGGATTACTTACAATAGTCAGGTGCTGGAAACAGCCTAAGTGCCCACCAGTAAACAGTGGATCAAAACACTGTGGTACATTTACACAATGGAATGCTATGCAGCAGAAAGAAAGAAGGAGCTCCTACCCTTTTCTGGAAGCATGGATGGAACTGGAGAGTGTTATGCTAAGTGAAATAAGCCAGTCTGTGAAAGACGATACCATATGAACTCACCTGGAAGTGGAACCTGATCAACAAAACAAACAAATGAGCAAAACTGAACCAGAGATATGGAAATAACAAACTGACAGTCACCGGAGGGGAGGGGAAAGAGGTATAATGGGGGAAAGAAGTGGAAAGGTCATGTCAGGGAACACGTATAAAGGACCCATGGATAAGGACAACTGGGGATAGGAAGAACTGAATGTGGGAGAGGGTGTGTGGGCAGGATAGGGTAGAGTAATGGAAGAAAAGATCATTGAACAACAACAAATTTAATAAAGAAAGGCAATATAAACAAACTGTATTTTGTAATTGAACAATAAAAATAATTGTTTTTAAAAGGAAGGAAGACAATATAAAATATCAATCAAACCAAGAGCTGGTTCTTTGTAAAGATAAGCAAGATTGACAAATCTTTAACCAGACTCATCAAGAAAAAAGAGAGGACCCAAATACATAAAATCAGAAATGAAAGAGATGAAGTAACAACTGATATCACAGAAATACAAAGGATTTTAAGAAAATGCTATGAACAATTATATGCCAAAAAGATGGACAACCTAGGCAAAATTCATAAATTTCTAGGATCATACATTTTTCCAAAACTGAATCAGAAAGAATTAGAAAACCTGAATGGACTGATAAGAACTAAAGAAACTGAAGGCATAATTTAAAAAGTTAGCATATGAAAGTCCTGGATAGGATGGCTTCACAGGTGAATTTTACCAATCATTCAAAGAACTAACACCTATCCTTCTCAAAGTATTCCATAAAATTCAAGAGAATGGAAGACTCTTTTCACAAGGCCAGTATTATCCTAATTCCAAAACCAGAGAAAGGCATAAGAAAGAAAGAAAATTATAGACCAAAAACCCTGATGAACATAGATGCTAAAATACTCAACAAAATATTAGTAAATCAGATCCAGAAATACATTAATAAGCTCATACACCAGGATCAAATGGTATTTATTCTGAGGATGCAAGGCTGGTACAATATTCACGAATCAATAAATGTGATATATCACATAAATAGAATAAATGATAAAAATCATATGATCATATCAATAGTTAAAAAACACTCAGTAAAATGTAGCATCCATGTATGATAAAAATACATGGGAATAGGGGATCATACTTCAACATAACAAAGGCCCTATATGGAAGACCTACAGTCAACATCATATTCAATGGGCAAAACCTAAAAGCATTTCCTTAAGATCAGGAATAAAACAGGGATGTCCATTTTCACCACTTCTATTCGACATAGACAAGAAGAAGAAATAAATGGCCTCCAAATTGAAAAGGAGGAAGTAAAACTATTATTTGCAGATGACATGATATTGTCCATAGAAAACCATAAAGACTCCTCCAAAAACAACTAGAACTGAAAAATTAATTTGGCAAAGTAGCAGAATATAGAATCAGAACTCAGAACTGAATAGCATTTTTATACACTCATAATGAACTATCGGAAGAGAAACTAAACTAAGAAAACAGTGTCATTTATGTTGCAACAAAAAAATAAGGTACCTAGGAATGAATTTAAACAAAGAGATAAAAGACTTGTACTCAGAAAACTATAGGACACTGAAGAAAGATATTGAGGAAGATATAAATCATTATCTTGGGAAGAATTAACATCATTAAAATGTCCATACTATCCAAAATATCTATCGACTCTATGCAATTGAAATACCAATGGCATATTTCACCAATCTAGAATAAATATTCCAAAAATTTATATGGAACCAAGCAAGACTTCAAGTAGCCTCAGCAATCTTGAGAAAGAAGAACAAAGTAGGAGGGATCACAATACATTATGTTGAATTATTCTTTAAGGCCACTGTAATCAAAACAACTGTACTAGCATAGGAACAATGTATAGATCAATGGAACAGAGTAGAAAGCCCAGAAATAAACCCACATCTTTATGGTCTATTAATATTTGACGAATGAGGAAAGGGCATATGATGGGCAAAGATAAGCTTCTCAATAAATGGTATTGGGGAGAAAAAGACAGACACCTGCAAAAAAATGAAACTAAATAACCAACGTACACCATACACCGGAATAAACTCAAAATGGTTAAAAGACTTAAGCTGAAAAACCATACGAATCTAGGAGAAAACATATGCAGTAAAATCTCAGACATCTTGCTTAGCAATATTTCTGCTGAGATATCTCCTAGGGCAAGGGAAACAAAGGGAAAAAAAAAACAAATGGACTATATCACGCTAAATTGCTTTTGCACAGCAAAAGAAACCTTCAACAAAATGAAAAGGGAACCCACTGCATTGGGTAACTTATTTCCCAATGATACATCTGATAAGAGGTTAATTTCCAAAATAGATAAAGAACTTACACAACTCAACACTAGGAAGACAAACAATCCAATTTAAAAATGGACAAAGAACCTGAATAGACGCCCCTCCAAAGAGGGCACACAGATGGCCCATAGACAAATGAAAAAATGCTCAACATCAGTAATTGAGATGCAAATTAAAACCACAGTGACATGTCACCTCACACCTGCCAGAATGGCTATCATCAATAAGTCAACAAACACCAAGTGCTGGGAGGATGTGGAGAAAAGGGAACCCTAGTGCCCTATTGGTGAAATGCAGACTGGTACACTGTGGAAAACAGAACTGAGTTTCCTCACAAAATTAAAAACAGAGCTGCCTTTTAATCCAGTGATTCCACTTACGAGAATATATCATAAGAACCCCAAAACACCAGTTCAAAAGAATATATGCACCCCTATGTTTATAGCAGCATTATTTACAACAGCCAAGATCTGGAGACAACCTAAGTGCACATCAGTAGATGAGTGGATAAAAAAGCTCTGGTACATTTTCACAATGGAAAACCACACAACAGCAGAAAAGAAGGAACTGTTACCATTTGCAACAGCCTGGATCAATCTGGAGACTTATGCCATGTCAAGTAAACCAGTCTGTGAAAGACAAATATATGATTTTATTTATATGTGTAATCTAATGAACAAAATAAAAACAGAAGCACAGGTACATGGAACAGACTGACAGCTGTCAGGGGCAGGGTGGAGGGGGCGACAGGATGAAAGAAGGTGAGGGGATTAGTCAAAGAACTTACATGCACCCATGGATACTGACAGCAGTGTGGGGATTGCTTGAGAGAGCTGTGGGCTGGGTGGAGGCAGGCAAAGGGGGAAACAGCAGGGATGATTCTAATAGCATAAACAATAAAATATAATTTTAAAAAGTCAACATAAAAAACCCTTAAAAATAAGTAAAAAAGAGGAAATCCTACCATTTGTGACAACATGGATGAACCTGGAGGATAACATACTAAGTGAATTAATTCAGACGCAGGAAAACACATTTCACATGATCTCACTTATATGTGAAATCTAAAAAAATATTTAACTATAGTAACAAGAATAAGATGTTTATCAGAGCCTGGGAGGGAAGATAATCACAGGTTACAAACTTTTAGTTGTAAGATGTATAAGTTCTGAAGACATAATGTATAGCATGGTGACTATAACAAATTAATAATACTGTATTGTATACTTGAAATTTGCTAAGACAGTAGACCTTAAGTGTTCTTACCAAAACAAAAGGAACCAGGAGAGGTGATAAATGTCATTTCTTTTGTAGGAATCATTTTCCAATGCATGCATATATCAAAATATCACATTACACACTCAAATACTACATTTTATTTTTCCAAAATAAGTATATAACAATTAAAACCAAAACTTCTTTTCTATGCCATCCTTCTGCCTACTACCATCTCTCTGACCCTATTTTCTCTTCATTTCTGCTTTGCGTGAGCCACACTGGTTCCCTCCCCACTTCCCACCTTTAAAAACAAAAAAACAAACAAACAGGGCTTGTACAGTTATACCTCAAATTCTTCTCATTTGCCATTTCCTGCCTGGAATGCTCTTAACCCAGGTATACTCCCTCGCTTTATTCAGTTCCCTGCTAAAATGTGACCTTATCTGAGATTTCTTTTAATTAAAAACAGTATACAGATACTGTTTAAAAACAGTATCTTTTAAAATAGTGACTGCTGCTGTTATTCTGTAGTATTTTTCTTCTTAGAACTTGTCACCACCTGCCCTGGCCAGTGTGTTTCAGTTGGTTGGAGAATCATCCCATAGCCGAAAGGTTGCAGGTTTGAGCCCCTTCTGGGCACGTACAATGCCTGGTCCAGAGGCGTGCAAGAGGTAACCAATTGGTGCTTCTCTCTTGCATGATGTTTCTCTCTCTCCTTTCCTCCCTCTTCTAAAAGCGATGAAAAAAATGTCTTCAGATGAGGATAAAGAAAAGAATTTCTCCCCACCTGGCATATTACCTACATATGTGTTCAGTTATTATTTCTCTCTAGAGTAGAAATATAAGCTTCATTAGAAAAAAAACTTTTGTTATTTTATTCACTACCATATTGCCAGCACCTTGAATAATAACTTTACCTGTCTCAAGTGCTCAGAAAATGTTTGCTGAATGAATGGATCTTAAACATTATAAAGGCTCTTTGTTGTGGTTTTATTTGGGAACATTTTCACATATAAAACAAAATTGAAAGACTCCTACATTAGGCACTTATGTTTTCAGCAACTGTGCTTATTTTAATCACGTGTCCATGTACCTATTTTTCCTTTATCCATCTATTAACCCACCTTATTTTTAGACATGTTTAAATACAAACTAATGACCTCTGTATACTTCCCTTTAATTCGGCATGAAATTTATTAATTCAAGTTTAATATTTATTTAAAGTTGTTTTTGTTTTGCTGTAATATTTGTGTATAATTAAATGTATAAATCTGAAGCATGCATTCCCCAAACTTTGACCTGTGTAACCCAAACCCCTGCTAAGATACAGAATATCATCATCACTGCAGGAAGCCCTTTCATCCCCTTCCCAACTTCCCATTCTCTACCCTGTGGCAGCCATTGTTCTGATTATTTTATCACCCACCATTATTACAAGCCTCACAAATCAAATAAAAATACTTGTTGACAACTGCAAAGGTTTTTGAAAAATATCAAATATTAACTAATTTGAAAAAATGTTATATTTTGAGAAACCTGCGTTCTTCTGGCAACTTAGGCACATGCTTAGTTTACCTAATGGGTATTTCATACTGGCACTGCCTGATTCCAGAACTATTAAGGAAAATGGGAGACAAACCTAATAGGAGATGTTTTAAATTGTAAGAATATTTTGACTTTGACAGTATGGCATAAATTCTAATCCATGCCCTGGAAGATGGTACCTTCTCTAACAGGGGATTCATATTCAGTAGGTGGTTGGCTGTCATTTAGTCTAAAGAGCATACTTGAGGAGGCTACTCTATCCCCAGTTCATTCACATCAAGCTTTTTGGTAGGTGGACTTCATAAGACACCCCCAGAGGTGAGATGTAAGAATCTTGTGAACTCAATGACCTTCATAAATAATGCTAGTCCAGCTGCTAATTCAGTTTCCTTGGACTCCTGCCTCTGCCGAGCTGATTTATCAGAGTCTGTGTCTAGAGTATTGTCATAATAACCATGCATTTACCATTTAGGTAAGACTCTGCTGGAGCAACTAAATGGACAGATGGAGAGCTGAGTTTCGTTATGTGTTATCTATTGGTAATAAATATCTGTACACGAGGCATAATTTTGCCTGGGACTTGCCTTCATTGTAACCTTGTAGGGAGGCTATGAAGAACTGACCTGTAGCTATCATTTACCTATAAATATGCACATTTACCAAAAAATAAAAAATCTAAGAGCTATATAAGACTAAATTGACTTAGGTCAGTTTTGCTACATTAATTCTTTGACACTGATGTTGATAATATAATCCTTGATATCTCTGTCAAATACAGAGTACTTTAGTGTAGAGTTTAAGAGCACAGAAGGCTTGGATTCAAGTCCCAGCTTTGTCACTTACTAGTTGTTTATCTTTAAGGAAGTTATTTGGCTTCTATTTCTTTCATTTTTTTCTCATTAGTAAAATAAGGACAATGGTAGTACCTGCTGGAGTTCATATGGAGATCAAATAACTTAATATTCTAAATGATTTCAAATAGTGTTATGTAAGAATTTATTAAATGCAAATATCTGTTATGATATTGGAGAAATGTAGTGAGAAATTATTTGTTCCAATATATTATGAGATTTTTGGGAAACATTAAAATAGAATGTATGGGATTCCTGTATTAATTAAAGCTTTCATAGAATAGAAATATATTACTTGACCTTAACTGATGGTAGAAGGTGTATACATTTGAAATCATTGATGGTGCTCAAGATTTTACAACCACAAGCTAAGAAAGTGGAACAAAAATCTATAATAGCCTGGGGAAGCAGATTTGTACTTCCCTGACATTCAAAAGCTGTTTTCATTGCTGCTTGCTAGCAGAGAGACAGCAAACAGGGAGCCCGGAAGCCAATGTTTCTAGCTAGTTGTTAATTATCAAAGGAAGGAAATGTATTAAATCTAAAAATTACAATATATGAATCCAAACGAAATGTCAACTTCATGCCAAACAGACCGCTTAGATTGTACGTATCTGTTAGCCCTTCAGCTCATGTATAAAAATATAGTTCATTATACTCACAGCTTATTACAGGATGAAGTTGAATATTTTTAAGATTAGAATAATAGCTAATCTTAATAGCTATTATTCTGTAATAGCTACGTAGAAATTTCACATAACAGTTTGGGAGACATTTCAGAATGATAAATGTCTGTTCCTCTCTATCTTTCCTGGGCCTGAAATATGCATTTGTGAGGGAAAATTTCACTTTTGTAACTGTTGGTTGGGTTTGTGTACATTGGTGAGACCTCATACATCAATTCCTAGACTTAGAAGTTTGAAAATATTTTACCATTCAAAACTTAACCCGGACTATGAGGCTGTGCTGTGATGGGGATGTGATATGACTGTGTAAAACCTTTATTTCACATAGCACACACTCAGTTTTATTATTTTTTTCTTCTCCTAATCTTTTTGGGTAAAAACTGTTACAGGGTTTATAACCCATTTTGCAGATGAGGAAAATAAGGTTCATGGACATTTAAAAAACTGTTTTTATTTTTTGCTTGTTCTATTACAACTGTCCCTATTTTTCCCCCTTGGCCATCCTCTGTCCAGCCCCCCCCCGCCATGTCACTCCCCACTCGGTTGTCCAAGCCCATGAGTCATTCACGCATGTCCTTTGCCCAACCCCTTCCCCTTCATTGCGCCATTGCCCCCTTCCCCCTCCCCTCCCCTCTGGCAGCTGCCAGTCTGTTCCATGCTTCCAGGTCTCTGGTCCTGTTTTGCTCGTTAGTTTATTTTGTTCATTTGATTCCTCTTATCAGTGAAATCATACAGTAGTTGTCTTTCATGGACTGGCTTATTTCACTTAGCATAATTCTCTCCATGTCCATCCGTGCTATCCCAAAATATAACATTACCTTCTTTTTTATGGCTGAGTAGTATTCCATTGTGTAAATGTACTAGAGCTTTTTTATTCACTCATCTACTGATGGACACTTGGGCTGCTTTCAAATCTTGGCTATTGTAGAATAAAACTGCAATGAACATAAGGGGGCATGTATGTTTTTGAATTAGTGTTTCAGGTTTCTTTAGTAATCCCAGAAGTGGATTCTCTGAGTCATAAGGCAGTTCCATTTTTAATTTTTTGAGGTAATTCCATAATGATTTCCACAGTGGCTACACATATCTATATGAGAGTTCCCTTTTTTCCACATCCTCACCAACCCTTGTTTGTTGACTGATTGATGATGGCCATTCTGACAGGTATGAGGTGAGATCTCATTGTGGTTTTAATTTGCATTTCTCTGATGATTATTGATGTTGAGCATCTTTTCATATGTCTCTTGGCCATCTGTATGTCCTCTTTGGAGAAGTGTCTATTCAGGTCCTTTGTCCATTTTCTAATTGGATTCTTTGTCTTCCTGATGTTGAGTTGTTCGATTTCCTTATATATTTTGGAGATTAAACGTTTGTCTGATATATCATTGGCAAATATGTTCTCCCGTACAGTTGGTTCCCTATTCATTTTGATAATAGTTTCTTTAGCCATGAAGAAGCTTTTTAATTTGATGTAGTCCCATTTGTTTATTTTTTCCTTTATTTTCCTTATCCTGGGAGATATATCACCAAAAATATTGCTATGTGGGATATCTGAAATTTTACTGCATATGTTTTCCATTAGGACTTTTATGATATCACAACTTATATTTAAGTCTTTCATGCACTTTGAGTTTATTCTGGTATATGGTGTAAGTTGGTGGCCCAGCTTATGCAGTTTCATAATGACTTTCAAGTAGTGGAGTTGGTAGATTATTTTAGTTATTAGATATGTATCCTGAGATTTCAGTGATATTTGTGTGGTACTGAGAATCGATGAAGAATAACATTAAATTCCCTTCAGAGATGATCATGTATGAAGGCTGACTTGTTGGCCAGGACTTTGTAAGAGTTTAGGGAATAAAGTAAATAGATGCCTACATAGTGAGTCTATGTTCTTCAGTGAGAGGATGAAATCCACACACAGCCATGAAAACCACTCTTTAAAATCAGGCAATGGGCCTGCAGCAACTGCTCCAATGAGTCCCTACCATATTTAGAAAAAGAGGTTTATAGCAGGCTTACAATAGCCCATGAGACCCTGAATGACTCGAACCTGCTTCTCTGTCACCTCACCCTGTTCTTTTCTTCCCTTTTCATTTCCCTTCAGCCCTGTAACAGCTGAGAATGGGCCACGCCTGTTCTGATTTCGATCCCTTGCACTAGCTGTTTCTTTACCAGGAGCATTCTTTGCTGGGGCCTTTGGGTGCTGGGCTCCCTTCTGTCATTCCAGTTTCATTCTTAGTGTAACTCCTTTAGAGAGGCTTTCACTTTCTAACTTTAGAAATGATGTCCTCACACAATCCAGTCCCACTGTTTCCCCACATTCTCTATTACATCATCCCATTTCACTGGCTATGTAGCGCATGCCAACCAATCCTTGGTTTATTTGGTTGCGTGAATATATTTTCCATCCTTCAAGAAGGCAGAAGCTATTAAGACGTAGGAAATTGACTTACTTTTTTGCCACTTTATGTCCCATACTTAGAATAGCACCTGGCAAGTAACAGGCATCCAGTAAATATGTTTGACTGAATAAACTAACGTAAAAAGTTACAGTTAAGGGGAGAAGGGGAGTATGCCATTGCTTTTTCTTAGTTCAAATCTGTTGACTCTTGATATCCAAGGCAGTGCTATGCAAAAGAAATTTGTGATGAAGGAGATGCTCTAAAATACCTGCTGTCCAACATGTAGCCACTAACCACAGGTGGTTATTCAGTACCAAAAACACAGCTAGTGTGACTGAAGAACTCAATATTATATTTTACTTAGTTTTGATTGATTTAAATGTAAACTTAAATTTACATAGCCTCATGTGGCCAGTGGCTACCATATTAGAGAATATAATTTAAGAATGAATGTTTTGATCTGTTAAATACATTGTTTTATTTCTTTAGTAATAGGCAAAAGCACAGCATTAAGCAAAATAAAAAGATCCTTTCTATAGTCACTTGGTCAAGTGGAACGTAATGTTGACGTTTGATTATTTCTGGGTCACATACCAAGCCACGGTTTATTTTTCAGCAGGGTTGCAGATTTGTGCACAAATTTCTCTTTTGTCAGTTCTTGATTTTTCATTGTTTCTGACTTTTCTTGGTCTTCTCCTGGAGAAGCAGATGGCTAATTGCTCCGTAAGGGCCAATCATTAATATCTACTTGGTCCTGCATTTTAGACCCACGAGAATATGATAATAATCATTTTACATATTGTTTGACAAAGGGTCTCTTACATTATGTATTATTTTATAAGATGGTACCTATTTCCTGTCAAAAACATAGAAAATCACTTTGATATTATGACTTTAAAATATTTGATAAAATGGCAGTGATCCAAGATGGCAGAGGAGTGAGTGGAAGTCACACTGACATCCTCTCAGGACCAATCTGGAATTACAATTAAATTGTGGAGAAATCACCCAAAACAAACAACTGAACAATAGCAAGAGACAAACCTTATAGCCACTGACAGAAAAATCAGTTTCAGCACAGTGTCTGGTAGGGAGGGCAGTAGAAATGTCAGAGGGCTGGCTGGGTGCCCACAGCAGCTGCAGAAGCAGGGGAGCGATATTTTAGACCCTGGCTGGACCCCCCCTGAGAAGTGTGAGATCTAAACCCTAAGCTGGGATCTCCAGCCTAGAGTACCAGAGCCCGAAAAGTACACAGATTACATGCAGTGGCAAAAAGTGGCAGGGTTGCTCTCTATCAGAGATGGACGGCTGGAGACACAATGAGCTGTTTGAAGGGCCAACTCATAAATTTTCATTTGCAGCCACTTACCCTGGGTTCCAGTAAAGTGTGTGAGGGTACAGAATGGGTTACGGGTCCAGAGTGGGCTACAGATGCCTGAGGAGATACTGGGGCTGGAGGCTTTGGGATAGAACTGAGAGAGTAGCCTCCCAGATCCCAGTGCTGAGTCAAAAGTATACTGCAGCAGCCATCTTGCTCAGGCAGACCCCTCCCCGCCCAGTGGCAGCAGCCCGAGGGGAAATGATAGCCCCAACCGTGGGAGGCACTCTGCCTGGCCCTGTGGTGCTTCAACCTGACTGCTGAGTGCAGAATGAGTAGATTAACAAGTGAAGGAGTCAGCCACAGACAGCAGATCCCTGGTAATCCCGAACAGGTTGTCTAAGGTCAGACTGGGTCACCATCTTATATCACCAGAGGCGGATCCAGAAAGAAAAAACAGGAGTAAACACTAGATGCTACTGAGTTGAAATCAACCATGGTCTTCTCAGTGATGTGCAATATTTTCTTTCCTACCAAGCTTTTTAACATTGATTTCCTTCAAGTTTGTGCATATTAGGTCACTAGATATAATACTATGTTTATTTCGATTCATATGTTTTACCCCTCCCTTCTCTTGCCCCATTTTACCTTCTTTCATCTTACTCTTTTGTTTTAAACTTCATTTTCTCTCTTGCTTCTACTTGTATCCATTCCGCACTCTTACTATTTCTCTCCTGTCCAGCCTCTCAAAACGAATTTTCTTGTCAGTGGTCATCTCATATTCTCTTTCCCGCTCTTAAAATACCTGGGTTCTCTCTCCACATTTAGGAATCTTTGCTCTATCGTTGTGGATGGGGTAGCTGTTGTTGCACTTTTTCCATTTTATCTCTAGAGCTTCACTAATTTTATATTTCAAATCTCAAATTTTACCCTTGCCTACTCTTTTTTTTGTCTTAAATTTTAATTTTACCATGTCTTAGCCTATTTCTTTCTTTTCTTTTCCATCCTGCCCTTTTTTCTTTTTGTTTTTGTCTCAAAAACCTGTCTTAGCCTGGTTTTCATTTCTCACTCTTAGTATTCCCTCTCTCTCTATTACCTGAAAATCACTTCCCTTTCCTCTAGACATCTCTTAAGCTTTTCTTTATTTCTTTTTTTCCTATTATTCCCATCCCACCTATATTATTTTTATCTCATTGGTTGTTGATAATGCTGTGGTGGATCTTTCTCTCCAATACAGTTCCAATTTTTAATTATTTATTTACTTTTTTCTTCTTTCTTTCTCTCTCTCACTTTATTTTATTTTAATTTAATTTCTGTGTAAACTTAATACATATGCTTCCCTTCTCTTACTCCATTCTGCCTTACTCATTCCCTATCTTATTTATGATTGTAAATTTTACTTTCTCCCTTTGAATTGCTCTGATTCTCAACTTTTATTAGTGCTCTTCCCTCTCAAAATAATTTTCCCTTCAGTAGGTCATCTCATATTCACTCTCCTTTCTTGTAAGAGTCTTAATCTCCTTACGCCCCTGTTAATACTGGTTCATTTGCTGTTGATAGTGTGATTGTGAATGGGAGTTATTTTTGCAGGTATGGGTTTATTTCCTGGGCTTTGTGCTTTTAGCCTGCCAGCACTGCACAACAGCATACAATATGTGTTGGGAGTGACCCTCATTTAACCAGCTGGAGGGAAGGACCCACATATACATATACATATATATATGTATACATTGCTAATCTAAATGCAGGGTACAAAATTGACCTTATAGTTGAAGGTAATAAAACAAGAGTTCAGTCTATGGAAAACAAAATATTTAATTGCAATAGTAATATATATAAAATCAAGGCTACAAAAATCATTTGTATTTCATATAATAACAAAGAATTACCTGAAAAAGAAATGAAAAAATCAGTCCTATTCACAGTAGCATCAAAACAAATAAAATATTTAGGAATAAATTTTATCAAGGAAAGATTTGTACAATGGAAACCACAGTGCTTTGATAAAAAAAGAAATTGAAGAGGACACAAATGGAAAAATATCTCATGTTCATGGACTGGAAAAAATTAACATTGTTAAAATGTCCACATTATCCAAAGCAATCTACAGATTTAATGCAATCTGAAGGAAATTTGGATGTCACTTTTGACAGAGATAGAAAAAAAAAATATATCCCTTGGCTGAATCTTTTGCATGAGGTCCTGTCCAACCACTTTTGTTGGTTTAATTCTATTCCCCTTCTCAAGTACAGGGGCTAAGTAAAATGAGTGGTAATGAGGGTTAGAGAAGGGAATATCTTAAACTTTCCAATAAGATATTTTGTCTACTGGCTTTAAAATTTATTTTGAAATATTGTCTTTTGGGTACCCCTGTCACTTTTAAGTAACTTCTGAATTTTTCAGATTTTTCTTTTTTTCCCAAAATGTCAGTGCGTTTATATGACATTGTGTCAATGAGGAGGATTTCTCAGATTCGAGACTGAGCCCTCCATAGTGTTTGCTCTTAAGGAGTCTGCTGTGTTGTAATACTTGCCTGGTGCCTGATGTACCCATATGGTGGTTATCACTTTCCTACGTTCATTTTCAGTTTTAGATTTTATTGAACAGAGAGAGCATTGAGCTTATTATATTCATTACTATTGGCAATAAACAATGAACTTCTTTGCTGAATTCCAAACATAGTATTTAAGTAAATCAAATTCATTATTTTTCAAATTTTTCAAATTCAATATTGCTGTAAAATATTACTTCTTCATATCTCATTACCTCCAGAAATATTTACTGCATAGAAATGAGATCATGAAGAAGAAACGATGTTTTTTCACAATTTAATTTATTGAGAAACCTTAAAATGACATGATTTAGGGAATCAATTTGATGAAAAATGAGTTAAAGGCTTACAGAAGTATATACTCATAGATAATATGTTTTGAACATAAATTATAAATGAAACAGTTGATGAATCAGTGTCACATATAAAAATTTATATAACATATAAGTTGATTTACCTGTTATCCTCATTATTAAGTTCTGCAGTTGATGAAAGCAGTAAGTCTGAAAGACTGATCATTTAAAGTGAAGAGGTAATTAGTGGCTTTAAGTGATCATAGGGGATAGGGTGATGTTGATTTTCTACAGTCTGTTTGTTATGAAGTCTCTCAAACATCTCCACAGAGGCTGATTCTGATGCAGGGAGAGAAAAGACATTCTGTAAACCAGCAAGCATGAATACTATCCAATAAGACCACTAATATTCAGTAATATTGTACCGCTAAAGAGATCTTTAGCAATCAGTCAGCAAGTGGGCATGGCTTTAAATTTGATTTCAAGATTAGGCTATTTCTATCCTTTTACTTCAAAGAATATTTTAATAATAACAAAAATAATTTTTGTAAGCATAAGACTTTTTATTTAGTGACCACTATGCCCCATCTAATATGCTAGGCTCTTCGTGTGTATTATGTTGTTTAATTCTAACAACAGCCTTATGAAGTTGGTACTGTTGTTATTGGCCAATTCACCAAAGAAAAAATTGATGATGAAGATAATAGCTAGTAAAAGTTAGAATGAGGATTTATCTGATTCCAGTGCATATGATCTTAATCACAGCTATGTTTTGTAATTGAGATTTTTTTTTTACATAATTGTAGATTCACATGCAGTTTTAAGAAATATAACAGAGACTTCTTGTACATTTCCCCAATGGTAACATTTTGTAAAATAATAGTATAATATCACAACAGGGATATTGACATTGATGGAAACTACCCATCTTATTCAGATATACCCAGTTTTATTTACAGTTGTCTGTGCTTGTGTATCTGTATTTTAAGTTCTGTGCAGTTCTGTCACCTCCGTAGGTTCACAGTAAAGATACTGAACAATTCTAACCCAAGTGTGTTGGTCATTTTGGTCTGCTATAACAAAAGTACCATAGACTCACTGGTTTAAATAATGAACATTTATTTCTCACAGTTCTGGAGGCTGGGATGTCTGAGATCATAGTATTAGCAGATGAAGTGTCTGGTGAGAGCCTGCTGCTGGCTCACAGATGACCAAATTCTGTTGGCCTCACATGGCAGAGCTCGCTCGCTCGCTCGCTCGAAGATTTTCATCCCCTTCTAAGGCACCTGTCCTGTCGTGGGGCTCTGAATCATAACCTAATATCCTCCCAAAGCCCTCATCTCCAAATACTATCATATTGGGGATTTAGGCTTCAACGTATTAACTTTTGGGGTGGGACACATTTAGTCCATAGCAATAAGAATCCTGTTGCCTGTTTATAAATACATGTCATTCTCTTAATTTCTCCCTTCCCCAAGCCCTGGCAACCACTAATCTTCCATTTCTACAATTTTTTTATTTTAAAAAATGTTATGTAAATGTAATCATACAGTATGTAATATTTTATGCTTGACTTTTTCCACTCAGTATAATTCCCTGAATATTCATTCAGGCTGTTGGGTATATCAATAATTCTTTTTTTTTTTAATTACTGAGTAGTATTCCATGGTGTTTAATCATTTTACTATTGAAAAGGAATCTGAGTTGTTTGCAGTTTTTGGCTACTACAGATAAAGTTAATATGCACATTTGTATATGGCTTTTTGTATAAACCTGTTTTCACTTACCTGGGTTGTATGTGATCGCATGTTTAATTTTATAAGAAACTGCCAAACTGTTTTTCCAAAGTGGCTGTACCATTTTACATTTCTACCAGAAATATAGGAGTGACTGAGTTTATTTATATTTTTGGCAGCATTTGGTGTTGTCACCATTTCTAATTTTAATCTGATATGTGTTTAGAGATATCTCACTGTAGTTTTAATTTGAATTTATTTGAGTTTCC
Organism: Mormoops blainvillei; assembly: GCA_004026545.1. Taxonomy (NCBI): domain Eukaryota; kingdom Metazoa; phylum Chordata; class Mammalia; order Chiroptera; family Mormoopidae; genus Mormoops; species Mormoops blainvillei. Next base: position 127,501 of record PVJD01004549.1, read on the forward strand.
CTGTTGGCTAATGATAGGCAACATCTTTTGATGTGCTTATTTGCCTTCTATATATCCTCTTTAGTGAAGTTTCTGTTCATTTCTTTTTCCAATTTTCTAATTAGGTAGTTTTTTAATGTTGAATTTTGAGAGTTTTTAAATATACTTTAGATACTAGTCCTTTGTCAGATATGTGGTTTGTAAATATTTTCATTCATGTGAACTTTTAAAGAGCAAAGTTTTTATTTTTGATGAGGCTTAATTTATCAATTTTTGCTTTTATGGACTATGCTTTTGGTGTCAAAACTAAGGACTCTTTACCTAGCACAAAATTCTAATGATTTTCTCCTATGTTGTTTTCTAAGATTTATAGTTTCAATTTGACATTTAGGCCTATATTCATTTTGAATTAACTATTGTATAAGTTGTGACACTTAGGTCAAAGTTTAGTTTACTTTTTTTACCTGTGGATATCCAATTGTTTCAGCACTGTTTGTTCAAAAAGATACTGCATTTTAAAAATAATTGTTTTATAAATCTGACTGTATCATTTTAGCTTCAAAAAGGTGACACAAATTCTCTCTGATACGGTACAGGGTCTTTGTTTGCCCCCTTCAGAGGGTGAAGTGTGTGGGACCTCTATGACAGGGACCAGCCTCGCTTGTCAGAATGACTGGCTCATGTCCTGTGATGTTCACATTGCTGTGACTTTTCTTTCTGGCCCAAAGTAACTAAGACACAACTTTCCCCTGTGCTCATTTCTTTAGGTTTTTTTCTTTTTCCTATTCTTTTGGTAAATCTCTTCCCAAATACCTGTCAATGTGATTTACCTGTGTTTGCTCTTAGATTGGAGAACATTCTATACAGCAACCATTTTGCTTTAATTACAGTATGTCACTTTGCCTATTTCAAAGTATTGTACTTCTCTTTAGACAAAAGAAGTTATTTTGGGTATTATCTCCATGATCATAAAGTTTCATGGCAGCAGGAAATAAAGGGAAAGATCTATTTTATAAGCTTTGAATAAGTAAATAACTCCCCAAATTTTATTTATAAATTCTCACCATGATTGCTTGCCTAACGAAATCCCTCACCCACAAATGTGTTGGTTGAATTTTGCCAGTGAATGGATCCGTTAATTTTGAATCTTATTTGAAAGCATAAATGATTTAATCCATACGAGTTAGAATGTAAAACTCTCCTGGCAATGTGGCAGATTCCAATGACAAGGACCCTGCAATGCACGAGCTTTTGGCCCGTGGAACTATCAAATCATAAGTAATTGCTAATATCTTTGAATCACATTGTGAACCTGCATCTGTTAGAATTTTGGCCATGAGCCTAAATAAAAGCACATTTGTCTTGCTTGTTTCTCCTGCCAGATTACTTAAAATCAGATTCACTCATTACTTGTTCTTTTTCTCTTAGTCTTGTCTTGGTGAAATGCGGTCTCCAAAGCAGACACAGTCAAAAATTAAAGGCCAATCATTGGAATCAGTGACTTGTCCCTTAGAACTGGCAAAGGCCCAGGCAATACACCTCAGGTCGCTGTCCATTCTCTGTATCTAATCTACCTTGATTACCACCAATTATTTTCCTACCTGATAGACTGGGATTCTTTGTCTGGAATGATTAGCTGGCATGTGTTTGTGCAGCTCTCTTCAAAGCTATCCTTTGCAGTGACAGTTTCTGTAAGGGCCTTTAATATCCTCAGTCAGAAAGAAAATGCTTTTCTTCGGCAAACATGAAGGTCTCTTTGTGACAATTACAGAAATCCACTGCTCACTACAGGGATCTGCGGCAAAGTCGCCCTATGCTTCGAATCGTGTATTTGAATCGTATGTTTGTTCAGTAGAATTTGGTCAAGGTAGTCTCAATTTCCACTTACTGTTGAATTCTTGGTCTCATCTTATATTTTTCTCTGCCTTACAAAGGAATGAATTTATAGATTCAGTTCTGTATTTGTAAGGCTGGCTTGACAAGAATGTGTTGAGATGCTTTTCTTATTTATCGTAACATCAATTTCTGATTCCACTTTTTATTCTTCCCATCTTCACTATAATCTATAGTTGAAAACCTCTGATTATATCCTATTTAGTTTCTAAAGAGTATCTTCCAATCTGTAATCAAGGTTAATAGGATGTAATGTCAGATGTAATAATCCACTGTAAGAAACAGGGTTTAGCAGCTTTTCAAATGACACACAAATCCTAAAGAAAAGAAAAACAATAGCTTTATAAAGGAAGCCAAATAAAACATAACTATAATGAGGCACTGTACTTGTAAGCTCACTTTATTTTAAATATAATATAGCAATGAGCAAAATGAAGCACTGAAAAGACTGGTGGCGGGTCTCATTTCGACAATCAGCAACAGAGAAAAGGACACACAGTGTTCAACTGAAAGGAATAGGTCCCCCTGTGAATGGCAAAGGGAAGGGGCCAAGCGAGGACACAGGAAGGCAGGTGCAAAGCCAGCACTAGAATCCTGGTTTCTGGGTCTGGATCAGTTGTCCTTTCACACCATATATTTTGTTAAACTGATTTTTAATTTTACGCAGATTAATAGTTGTCCTATTGGTTGGTTGTATGTTGAAACTATATGTGGATATCCAAATCATTGTATACTCCTGGCCTATAAATCCACTGTGGTTTGCAAGGCTAAAAAAGACACCTTTCATTGTTTGGAAGATACAAGAGAAGAAAGAGGAGGGGCAGGAAATGTGAGTCTTCCATTTCTTTTACTACTGATATTTAATAAGTTTCCCCATGTTATACACAAGGGTATGAGAACTTCTGAGATGATAAAATATAGCTGTGAGAATGAGAGAACTAGGTGTTATATTCCTGCATTAAAGATTATCCTGTTTATTTGCTAAGTAAAATGCTTTAGGAAGAGGCATTTTAGTGTTAAAAATATTAGTGAATAAAAACAGACCCAAAGAGTCAAGAATAGATTTTTCAAGTTGTATTTGCTTCTTCCATCAATAAACACAGGGCAAACTTCAAGAAAAAAATTTTTATATAAACTCCTGAATTTAAATTTTCGTATAGTCAGCAACCTAAACAGTATGACTTACTGACTTATAAAAACCCTTAATGTGGTAATAAACCCACAAATAGGTTACAGAGGTCTATAAAAAAAATAAGAAAAATAGAGGTCTCTTTTTGTTGAGGATGTGTGCGGATTTCTTTTTTGAATTTTGATTTTTTTGCTTGTATTCAGAAATTTTTATTCATAGCATATTTTGTCAGATTTCAGTCTCAATTCAGCTCATAAAATGAAAGCAGCCACAGCAAAAATGGCCAAATTGTCAGCAATTTGCAATTGAAAGACCTAAATATCCTGGGGTCATGTTTAATATGAATACCAGCTGACTTCTTAAATCTCCTGAACAACTCGAGATAGTTACATAAACGAAGGTATCTTTTTTCAGAACAGATGCAAAAAATAACTTTTAAATTGATCCCAGGGAAAGTGAGCTCTGTAACTAAATTCGGAATGCCTGAGCAAGCGCAGCTTCCACTTGGGAAGTTTCATGCGTGACCTTAGCAAGCAGTTTAGCTCGTGTAAACTGCAGTTTCTTAAACATAAAGTCAAAATAATTTATAGCTGCAAATAACATGTTGAAAGCATTTTGTAAGTTATATGAGATAGAAATAATGGGCATTCGGAATCAGACTGCCTGGGGTCAGATTCTGACTTCTTCATATGCTCATTAAAAAATTGGACACCCTGAACCTCTGTTTCCCAACTTTATTTATTTTTACCTATGATAAACTGCATAGGATTGCTCTTAAGTGTCAAGAAAATATCAATTTCTTCTGTTAAGCACTGAAGCTTATAAACACTACACAGATGCAAATAGATCCTATGTTATATAATAACCTTACCATGACCTCTTACACACTTAAGCACTTACTCAGTTGTTCAGGATGCCCTTCGTGTTCTTCTTTAAATAAAATTTAGAGTCACTGTGCAAGTCAAACAGGAAAATTAATCTTATTACTTTATAGTTACACTGTGTAACATGACATTAAACACTGATGAGGTAAGATCAAATATTAGATTCCTCCCACATAAGCTTTCCTAAGCTCATTCTGGAAATGAAGCTCTAAGAATATAATTATGTCTGAGCATGGGTGGTTCCTTTAAAGTCATTTAGTCTCAAAGTCCATTGAATAAGGAACACATTTAATTTTAATAAAAATATGTTTCTGATAGCGCAGGGAGGTAGAAGAGGGCAATGGAGAGTAATTTACAAATACATAAATAAATGTACCAGACATTATAAATAAAATTTGTACTCAGCCGATATGGTATTGATTCTAGAGCAGAAGTTGAATTTGAGAGTTAATTCAGGAATGCTATACTTGCTGCCTTATATTTTATAGATTAGGAATCTGCCTTATATTTTATAGATTAGCTCTCAGAGCTCAGAATAATTACCTTAAATTTCACAGCCAGCAAGTGCCCAAGCCAGGCTCCAGATCAGTTCTTTCTCACCTCACCTTCCCTGCTGTTGACACATAGGCCCTACTGTTTGAGTAGATACATTGTATGGATCAGTTTAAAAATAAAGTGACCTGAAAATAGAGCATATTGTTGAGTCAATTTTTATTATTCCAGTTTAACTATATTCAGCCATGCCCTGACATAGATATAAAAGGAAACAAACTCCATACACATGCCAGTTTTCAAACATGTCTAGCTTTATACCTGGGCTTGACAAGAGCAGAAGCAAATGTTGTCAGGATGTGCCATGGATAGTTGCCTAAACCATATTTGTATACCCGGCTTGGAGAGCCAGCCAGAACTCCTATTAGGACCCTATAGGAGTCAGTAAGCCTGTTCCTTAATAAGGGTAAGAAAGTTCTTGGGAATGTCCTAGCTTCCTGCTTCCTCCTGAGTTCATCATGAGCATATGCACTTTTGAGAGACAATTACACAGTAATGGACTGAGAGTGTGAAGAGGGAGATGCTTTCTTTTGGTCAAAATAATTGCTACATGAGACAGCAACAATTCCTCTTCCTGGATGACTAGACATAATTGCATATTAGGGTAATTGATTATTTTATGATATTCGCCTTTGCTACTCACAGTTTGAACTTTTTATTTATTTTTATTTTATATTTTACTTTATTTTTTATTGTATTTTTCATTGCCATTTAGTCCTCTTACACACCCCTCCCCCCCATCACCACGCTGCTGTCCATGTCCGTGAGTCCTTTTTCCTTTTTGCTGAATCCCTCCACCCCCTACCCTCCCCCTCCACTAGCCGTCATTCTGCTGTCTACCTATGAGTTTGTCTCTCTTTTCCTTGTTAGTACCATTTGTTCATCAGATTCCACATATGAATGAAATCATATAGTATTTCTCTTTCTCTCACTGGCTTATTTCACTTAGCATAGTGTTCTCCAGGTCCATCCATACTATCTCAAAGGATAAAATTTTCTTCTTTTTAATGGCTGAGTAGTATTCGATTCTGTAAATGTCCCATAGTTGTTTTAGCCACTCATCTACTCAGTTTAAACTTTTTAGATACGCCCTACACCCAATTACTTATAAAAAGTACCACTGAGTTTTTGAATTTTAAGTATAAAGTAAAGCCAGACTCTCATGTAGAAGTGTCATATTACAAATACACCCATAAATGTTATATTTGAACAGTAAATTTAGTTCTTCCAGCAGTCAGGACAAGAGAAGAAATATAATACATTTTTAAGATTCTCATTGTGGAGAAGAAATGCTAACACATATACTAGCCTATTTTCCTCTTTGGAATAAATACACAGCACTGCTCACTCATAGTAAAATATCAGGTACATGTGACTTTTCTACTCCCCACTGTGCATATTTATTTTGTGTACTGTTACTTATTTTTGGTTTGAGCAATGAATAATAGGGACAACGAAAGGTGACTAGCATGGGTGCCAGGTGCTTCAGTGACCACCAATGTGCCTACAAATCCCAGCTTTTTATTTTCTCTTCAAGTATGTTCCTCTTTTTATATTCTTTAGCTCAATGAATGAAACCCTCATCTCCAGATATTTAGAACAAAAAACTTGAAATATTCCTTAGCTCCTTTTCTTTCACCCCTCCATCTCTGCTGTAGTCAGTCAATAGGATCTTGCAGTGGCGCTATCATCTTAACATATCTTGAGTTTTCTCTTTGTACTTCTTGGTGCATATGTCAGTGTTTTAGTTCAGGTCATCATCTCTCTTGCTATGTCACTCCAGTAATGTTTGGATGATGTTATTCCCTTAAAGTTTGCTTTACTTCATTCAGTTATGTTTCGTGGCATTTATTATTGGCCTTTTCTCTTGTTGACAAGAAATATTCTCTTTATCAATAATACCATCAAAAAATAATACCATCATCTCTTTAGTAACAATACTGATTATTTCAACTATATCCCAGCCTTTTGCTTGAAGTTCTTCTTAGAGCCCACTGAATTTCTGTTCTAATGTGGACATTGCTTCTTAGAACTGCTGCAC
>PVJD01004550.1:0-37927 GCA_004026545.1 Mormoops blainvillei
TTACGGTCTTATCTTTCCCGAGCAAAGTTTTCATGGAACAAATAACTAAGTCATATTGACACACATGGTCTCAGTTCTAAGTTCAAATAGCCATGTCCTGTTGATAGCCGCTGTCACAATTCTCAAGCTAATGATATCCACTTCTTGTGATGGTGGTAAGGAGTAAATGAGACCACAGTTCTACAGCGTCTGCCATATTGCAAAAACTAAATAAGAGATAACCTATTATTATTATTACCCATTTTTACTTATTTTAAAAGACATGTGTGGCTAGAAAATTTTGACACCCCCTCAAAATTTTATTGCTTTTAGAAGTAATAAGCAAAATAAATGGCTTTTAGCTTTCTGTAATTCAGGAACTACTAAACTAGTGAAATTGTGGGTAGAATTTGAATTACGGAAATAAGGGAACAACAACATAAAATGAGGGCTCATTTGCTTTGTCATGATTCTAGTGGGCTCTATATTTGCACTCCCCAAGGACTCTTGTGTAGTCAGCTCTCCACAAGTTCCCCTGCCCCAAGAAGAAGTTAACTCACCAATGTGGAGAGGTTTCCCGGGTGGTGTGTCCCATGGAAACACAATGTTTCATGGAGACTCAAAGGCTGCTGCCCATTCACCATGTACAATCTCAGCTGTGGCAGTACAACTTTCTAGCAAGGGGAAGCTGAGTCTCTTCAGCCTCAAACATACAATGCCCGGAGGAATTCCTGGAGTGTTTGTACTGGCTACGGAATCTATAGACAGTGGCTAAGTCTCATTCTAAGGTGCAGAAGATAACACGACCAAACGCCTGACTGACTCCAAGGGCAGTGTCCCCTCCCCTCTCATGATCGAAGCCTGGAGCAGCATTCTAAAGTCAGGAGCAACTACCCTGGCTCTGTCCCCTGATCACTTCACTCTGAGGTGTCTGAAACTCCTTCACTCGATTTCCCCATCTCTGACAGAGAGGAATGCCATGCACTCGTAACTGTTCTGATATGTTAGAAAAGTAAATAAAATAATCCAAGCTCTTGAGAAAAAGTTCTTCATAATCCCAAGATACCACTACCATGTGATTATGAAGGCAAAGATCTGATGGAAAGGAAACTTCAGTGTGTCAGACTAATAATAGAAATGCTGATCTGAAGGAGCAAAAATTCAAAGCATAGACTGCTTTTAAAAATGCAATGGCATGTAATTTCCAAATCTGCTATGATTTTAGAAACCAAGTAGTAGATATACTTAGCCAGCAACTAGAAAATATGATTTGTAATCGACATTAATTATTTGTATGCTTAATTGGTCTGAACATTTAACCTATACTACTTTTTGCATTATTAATTTAGTCAATTTGTTGAAAGGGTTTCCTAAGCAAATGTGACTTCATTTCAACACAGGTTTTGAATTCTAAATATTGGTGTATTTGAGCTTAAAGCAGAGCACCTACGGTTCGGGTTCCAGGGCCTTCCTACTTAGATTGACATCCCAGCCTACCATTTTCTAGCTGTGTATCTCTGGCCAGATTACTTAACCTCTCGGTACTTTAGTTTCCTTAAAAATAAAATAAAAATAATAATCACAGTTACTTCATAGGGCATTTGAGAAGGTTAAATGAGCCAATTCATGAAAAGTAATGAAAGAGCCCAATGCACAGTAATGTATCATAGATTTTAGCTCTTATTTACTTATTTTCCTTGAAATTACCTATAGGAATTTTACCATGTGACGTTTATAGTGACATTGTCTTATGCGATTGATACCATATAGAAGGATTCTACAGAGCTTTTAGCTCAAGCATGTGTCCTTTCTAGCCTTGCATTGTGAAAAGAACTTGGGGCAAGAAGTTAGGAAGTTCAGGATCAAGGAGCAAGGCAACCATCAACTACGTGATCTTGAAAGTATCACTTTGGTCCTCTAGACATGTTTCCTCTAAATAAATAAATAATAATAAATAAAAAGAATGCACTGATTTCATTACCTTAAGACAACATAGTGTACTAGAAAGAATCCTGGAGCAAGGCCCCGCTTCAAGTTCTAATTCTAGCACTTGGGTGTAAAATTTACAGCAAGTCACATAAGCTCTTGGAAATTCAGTTTCCGCATCTGGAAAAAAGGTAGAGTGTTGCCCCTCCTCCCGGCTCTCATGAGCGTGAAATTAGAGAGTAAAGAAAACACTTTGTAAACTATAAAGCACTAAATAAATGTCCACTAATATCATTAATGAAATTTGTTAGTCTAATTTTTGTGCAAAATCTTATTATTTTTCTAAACTGCTTTATAAGTGTCTTTGTTCCTGTGGGTTGGCATTGGGATATAAATTTACTTTTTTGGCACGCAGACTATTTACAATAAACAATATCTTCCCTTAGTTAAGGTAATAGCTATAAATTTTCAATTCAACCCCTGAGTCATTATCCAAGTGTGACTCTCTCTATGAGTCAATACATCTAAGAGTTATCTCTGCCATGTCCCCTTCTTTGTGCAAATATCGCTGCAGATATAACCTAAGAAATCACTTGGCTCTGTCTTGGCATTTCCTAATATTTGAAAGGATCTGTTAGAGAGGAAGAAGGCAAGGAAAGACTATCCTCACAAAGAAAGGACATGAGCATATGGCCCCGACACATACCCACACACCCACAACATATGCACACACAGACACCAACATCAACACAAACTCTGTGCTCTAACCAGAAACGCGCTTTCCCCCCACTGGGCCCTTACTCATGCAGTCCCATTCACCTGGAGTTTCTTTTCCTTCCATTTCTACCTGTCCAGTCATACCTAGAATTCAGGGCTTTGTTAAAATCTCAAATTTTCAGTGAGATGTACTGAGCAGTTCCCTGACTTCTGGATAGTCTTTAAGCTAGCTACTCCTTTTTTAAAGATGATGAAAGTGATCAATGAGGGTTAAATGACTTGTTTAGAGCACCACTGTGGAATTTGTGAAAAAGCTTAAATCATGGACTCTTCCCCCAGTATGCCAGATATATCTTCTCAGATCATGGTAGTCCTCCCTCAGCAGTCCAGTTCTCTTACAATGCATCTATAATATCACATGTTGTCTGCATTATAGAGTTTCTTGTGAGTAGAGTTCTTCTTCCATAGAGGCTGTGTCCCATAGAACAGTAACAATTCTATTCTCCAAATCCCTCATAGCCTTTAGCACTGCAGATACATCCAGCTGTTGCAAAATGTGTTGAATTGGAGAAAAACATCCCAATGATATTTCCTACTACCTTTTTAAGAATGAACTCAGTTTTGTATGTGTCCACTCAGAATCTCACCAAAGGAAGATCTTTTGGAAATATCAAAAGCACCAACGTTGATGTGAAAGTTGGCAAAGACCCAAGGCCTGCCAGTGCCTTCTGCCAACTCCGTAACTCTCAAACACAAACATCTCCTTGGAAACACCAAGGAATGATGGGCAACCCCTTCCAGAAAGCTTCTGGGGGCAACTTGTCCTTGCCATATCCTGCGTTAACTGTATTCTGAAGGCTCAAGGCCATTTGCAGCATGATTTTAATGACTGTCATTACTTCTGCCATTACCACTGCCCAATAAAAATCGTTACTGGCTTGTGTGATTACCCTCTATTGTGCAGTGCCATCAAACTCCAGTGTGTGACAGAGCATATGGTCTTTGCCAATAGCATTATTCATCAAAGGAGGATAAAAATCACAGTAGCACCCTGTTTTTCACAGTAGGTAATGGCTTTGGGCAAGGCACAGTTTCAACTCAGCTTGGATCTCACAAAGATGCAGCCCCATTTTTTTCCACAAAGTACTTCATAAACGTGAAAATGGAACACATGCTGAATGGTGTTTTCAGAATAATGAAAACCCTATAATTAGGAAGCAGTAGTTAAAATTATACTACCCCGAAAGAGCAACGCATAGTAACAAGTTAATGCAATTACTAATTTGGTTTTTTCTGGGGATAGAAGCAAACAGTGCAATTAAATCTTTAGTCTTTATTTTTTTCAGGGAAATAATGAAAGGGAAATAAATGAGCTGGATCCCCTTCTTCCCACTTCTGCCTCTGCTGTGCCACATTACAGGATAGGTTTCCCACCTCCCTCTCTCCAATCCCATCTGAAAAACAAAACAGGCCACCAGCCGTAAAATGGATTATGCCCTGCAACTTTTGGCCTAGAATAGAAACCCTCACCTTCGACAAAGTTTGCCAAGAAGTTTTGCATCACTGCCTCGTGGCTCCCTGTTCCCTCATTAGCCTACTCATTTCACTTAACGAAAGATTCCCTGTATGTTGATGGTGGGTGAATGTCAGTGTGTATTGTGTGCACTGAGTTTGACCTGTCCCCATCCATACCAGTCAAACTCCCCGTCTTTACCTGTAGCCCTTCTCTCCTACGAACCCAATTCACTCCAGATAAATAATCAACCCACTGTCTCCCAAACACAGTTTTCACTTTCTCATCATGACACCTTCATGCCCTTCATTCGTTTGGCTTGCAGAGCCATTTTGGAGAAGGTAATAGCTGAAGGTGATTTTCCCAGCTGGCCACTCTGGTCTGATGTAGTGACTGGCAGTTCGCTGCCACAAAAAGGAGAGGTGACAGATAGAGTGGTTCAGTTCTTTTTCAAAAATTCTCATCCAGGGATATGTTTATTGATTTTAGAGAGAGCGAAAGGGAAAGAGAGAGAAACATCAATGTCAGAGAGAAACACTGATCAGTTGCTTCCATATGCATCCCAGCCTGGGATAGAACGCACAACCTAGGTACCTGTGCCCTGACCAGGAATGGAATCCACAACCTCTGGTGCAAGGGATGATGCTGCAGCCAACGGAGCCACCTGGCCATGGCGAGTGACTTAACTCTTTGATGTGAAGAAAAAACCCCAGGAACTCAGTTACCTACATGTAAACATAACCTTTAGTACCAAGCCAAAATAGTTCCTGTTTGGACACGCATTATTAGAAATAAATAACCAAACTTAGTAAAGGGCTGACCAGTTCTGAACACAGAATAGTGACCTCTGGGTGATCATTTTGATCATCCCAAATACACATTTTTGGTTCAACAAGGGCATTAGGTGAGAAAATCCAACACTGTGTATTAATGTGACAAATTTATAAACGGTACATTTAGATACATAAACAGCAAATTAAGCTATATTTTACTGAATCTAAGGTGCTGCTGATTATAAGGCATAGCATTATTTAATCTATCATGGAAGGGGGAAAAAACACTATCTGAACCATGACACCATATTTTCTTATTAGAAGTTTTCATTTTCTGTTATGTTAAATTTCTTCGACATAATGATGTACTGAGGTGGAGGTCTTGGTTTGTAGACTTGGTGGTCTTCTGTGGTGTAAACATGTTCATCATGGCTGGCCTCAAGTCACCAGAGTGATGTCATTGAGCAGAGCTGGGAAGAGAGGCACCATGGCACACCAGGGTACAGAATTTCTGTCACACAGATCCAAGAGACACAAATAATCTCAAGGTCAGAGACAATAGAAAAATGTAGTAAAATTATTAACTCATAAGTTTTTACAATTACCTTTGTTTTAATATAATTTGTTGAATTATAATTTAATTTTTAGTAATGGCTGTGTTCAGTAACTACCTTGCAAAACTCTGGAAAATTTAGCAATTGGTTTTTACAAGCCAGTATATAGTACCTTATATTATTACTATTATTTTCATCTTTTATATCATTCACACTGGGTAGCTATCATTGTGCTGGTGGTTGTCATTTTCACATTTGACAATCTAAAGGAAAAGAGGTCAGTGCCCCTGACTAAATATCAGGTTTTGCATGTTTTAAAAATCCTCGTGGCATGCAAGCGTCCCTGCTGCAGCACACCAGTTAAAAACTGCTACTCTAGAGTATGAGGGTACTTGTCTTATACATTTTTACTACCATGCTGCTAAGCACAGAAAAGTAATTAATTTTTAACATTTATAATGATGTTTACTCATTAAAAATGCTTTTGAGGAGCATAAAATTAAATGACAACAAATTTTGACCCAAAGTCTGACTCTTCCTGCAATCACATCTTTAACCAAAAAAGCTTATGAACTAAAAATACATTATCAAGAAGGATATATTACTATCAATGGAATTGAGTCATTTTTGCCAACAACTGTAAGATTATCTACTTAAAAGCAGCAGTGACAAGCTTTGTTATCAACATTGTTGAGAGCACTAGTCAACTTTCAATCATCAATAATCATTCCATTACTGTTAAAGTAGAGTTCTATGGGAAAGAGTATTCTTGGGATGGGATGTCATGACCAAACTGAGAAACATAATTAGCCAAACCCCCAAGAGTGATCAATCCCTCTACAATTCACGCTTACACAGAATTGTCATATAACCCCAAATGCCAACTCACTATCAAAGAGATCCTATTATCATCCCAACTGGAAAGAAAGCTCTCCAGTAACAATAATATTACTTTCAATTAATGAGGATTCTTCCTTTCCAGAAGCAAAGAATCAGATTAGCAATGAAAAGAGTATTTATTGAGTATCATACCAAAACACAGGTAATTTAAAGATCTTGAGGCCCTGGCTGGTGTGGCTCAGCGGATTGAGTGCTGGTCTGCAAAGCAAAGGGTCACTGGTTTGATGCCCAGTCAAGGCACATGCCTGGGTTGCGAGCCAGGTTCCCAGTAAGGGGCACGTGAGGGGCAACCACACACTGATGTTTCTCCCCCTCTCTGTCTCCCTTCCTTCCTTTCTGTCTAAAAATAAATAAATAAAATATTAAAAATATAAATAAAGGTCTTGAAAGATGCATTCTCTAGGATATGAATAATCCAAATGAACTGTCTCTGTTCCACAATGGCCTGTATCTATCTAATCCCAAGACTATTATATCCACCAAAGAGCATCTGTCATAATTAAAAAGTACTGGTGAAGTCTGAGAAAATTCCTAATGTATGTCACTAAAACTACTATTATTTCACGCCAGAGAAGTTATAGTTGAATGAATTTTTCTCTTTATATGCTATAGTTACATTGCAGATATAGCTTACTGAGACTATGCCCTAGTCCAGGGTTAGCAAATACATAGCACATTTGCTTCCCCCAGCCCTCCTCATACCTTTGGCAGACATCATTAATCAATCACTACACTCCTCCCCCATTGAGTGCTACCATTCTTCCCATCACAACCCAGTAGGCACCACTCCCAATCCTGGGGCTGGGCTGTAGATGAAGAACTAAAAAGCAAGGCATGTGGAGGCCTCTTGCAGTGATGTTGCATGGGACCAAATAAATTATTTCAGGTTTATTTTGATGGTTGTTGCTATCAACACAATCTTAAAAATATTGCTGTCAATTCTTCCTTACTGTAAACCCTAGGTATAAAGTCAAAACCTTTATGTTGGTGTTGGCTTTTCCCCCCTTCAGTGTTGCAATGCAGGAGTGTCATAATCTTACTTAAACAGACCAAATTTTTGACATCCCTGTCAGCGAATGTACCTTTTAGAAGTCAATTAAACTTTCTTGGCTTTTTGCCATTCCCACTGCAAGGCACCACTGAGAGACAAAGGAGTCTAAACTAAAGGAGGTAAAACTTCCCTTCCTGCCAGCTCTCTGTTTAGCCTTACCATCCAAATCAGGAGAGACTGACCTAACCCGCACTGCCTTACATACACCAAGCAGGCAGCCACTTTGCACACAAACAGAGACATCTCTCTTTACCTCCCTGTACCCCCTCCTCCAATGTCAAACACCTCACATTCACCCGAATCACTTTCCTATTAACTTACCTCTCTCTTCCCATTAGACTGTGAGCTTCTTGAGGGCAAGGCCGCAGTTGTGTCCCTATGCCACCACGGTGCCTAGCACACAATAGGTCTTCTATAAGCATTGGTGTGTTAAGAAGTTATAGACCTAAGGTGCCCCCCACCAAAAAAAATCACAGACCGCTTATTCAAGGTGACAGAAACGGAAACAATATCACCTTAATAAGTTGGGGCAAATTTTCCATGAGTTTAGGGATGTGTTTGGACCTTGCTCTCTAATTCTTCACACCATGAAATAATTCCCATGTGGGCACTAGTCTTCTGTTCCTCCACACGATAGGATGAAGCTTCTTAACTCTGCATCTATAAGGTTTGATGTGGTAAGAAACTCTGGATGTCATTCAACCTTATGTTGTAGCAGTTTTCTTTGACAGTCTCAAAGGAAAGCTGTGGGACAACCTCCTAGTCAAAATTGCTTCTGGATGCTATCCTTTACCCACCCTGAAATTTTTATGTTATTTTTCCCCCTGTTGACTTTATTTATGTTCTCTCAATAGCCTTTTGAAATGGAGCAGACTCCTGGGAGATTTTGAATCTAATCTACGAACTTCCTGCTCAGCATTTTTAATGTGTAATTATAATTTTGAATGATGGTTTTCACTTAATACTTGTAAGGTGGGGCTGAGAGTAATAGATGGTTTTGAATCTAAATCTTCAGTAGCCACCATCGATACATTGAAGTTTAATTTATCTTATGTTCTTAGAGAAGTTGGAAAGAGAAGGAAATTTATGCTATCTTCCACCCTAGGGAAACAGAGGGACTTTATTAGTGTAGTGAAATATTTATAAGAACTTCAGAGCTTGCAGGTTCAAGAACTGAAATCGCCTCAAACTTGTATTTGCATACTTGCTTCCAGGGAAAATCTATTATGGGTTGGTGCATCTATGTCGCTTTGGAAATCCTGCTTCTAATGATTCAAATGAGAAAAGATAAGTAGTTGTCTACAGAAAGAATATTTTTCTCACTCACTGCTTTCACAGAAAGATGAAAGTGGCTCAAAATATAGTATAGAAATAAAGGGACTCTCCTGAAGTAGAGAGAAAGACATTTTGACTCAAGAAAGGATCATCAGTGTTGTTAGAGGATATCTTTAAAACAAAGAATAGGCTTTACTTTTTTTAAAGGTTCCAATATCATATTTTTTTAAATTTTATTAAATTTATTGATGTAACATTGGTTAATAGGGTCATTAGGTTTCAAGGGTACATTTCTATGATACATGATTTGCACTGTGTGCCCGCCATCCAAAGTCAAATCATCTTCTGTCACCATATATTTGGCCCTGTTTACCCTTTACTACTTCACCGCTATACACTCTTTTCCCCCTGGTAGCCACCATACTGTTGTCTGTGTTTATGAATTTCAGTTTTATATCCCACACATGAATGAAATCATATGGTTCTTAGCTTTTTCTGACTGACTTATTTTGCTTAGCCTAATATTCTCTAGATCCATCCATGTTGTCACAAATGGCAATATTTCATCTTTTCTTATGGCTGAGTAGTATTCCTTAGTATATATGTACCATATCTTCTTTTTCCAATCCTCTGTAGAAGGACACTTTGGTGTTCTCCATGTCTTGGACACTGAATAATGATGCAATGAACATAGGGGTGCATAAATGCCGGGTCATGTGGCAACTCTGTTTTTAGTTTTTGAGGAACTGCCATACTATTTTCCGTAGTGTCTGTACCAGTTTATACTCCCACCAGCAGTGACTGAGGGTTCCTTTTTCTCCACAGCCTCTCCAACATTTGTTATTATCTGTCTTGTTGATAATAGCCATTCTAACAGATGTGAGGTGGTATCTCATTGTAGTTTTGGTTTGCATTTCCCCAGTAGCCAGTGAAGTGGAGCATCTTTTCATGTATCTGTTGGCCATTTGTATGTCTTCTTGGGAGAGGTGTCTGTTCAGGTCCTCTTCTCATTTTTTCCCCCCACCTCGCACCCTCAATCCTTGCCCCATTTGGGTTTGTCGATCAGTCCTTTATACATGTTCCTTGGAGACCCTTCCCCTCTTTTTCCCCTGTTATCCCCCTCCCTTCTCCCCTCTGGTTACTTTCAGTTTGTTTTTTATTTTAATATTTCTAGTTTTATTTTGCTTGCTTGTTTATTTTGTTGATTATGTTCCACTTATAAGTGAGATCACATGGTACCTGTCTTTCACCACCTGGCTTATTTCACTTAGCATAATGCTCTCCAGTTCCAACCATGCTGTTGCAAAGGGTAGTAGCTCCTTCTTTCTTTCTGCCATGTAGTACTCCATTGTGTAAATGTACCATTTTTTGATCCACTCATTTTTTTTGATCCACTCATTTACTGTTGGGCACTTAGGTTGCCTCCAATTCTTGGCTATTATAAATTGTGCTGCTATGAATATTGGGGTTCATAGGTTCTTTTGAGTTGGTGTTTCAGTATTCTTAGGGTATAAACCCAACAGTGGAATTGCTGGGTCAAATCTCTGCTCATTTTTTCATTGGATTGTCGGTTTGTATGATGTTGAGTTGTATGAGTTCTTTATATATTTTGGATGTTAACCCACTGTTGGAGCTGTTGTTTGTAAATATCATTTCTCATTCAGTTTGCTGCTTTTTTATTTTTTGTCTGTTTCTTTTGCTGTGCAGAAGCTTTTTAGTTTGACCCTTGTCTTTGGGGTCAAAAATGTAAAATGTTCTCTACAACCAAGGTTTTCTTCTATGTATTTTATTGTTTCAGATCTTATATTTAAGGCTTTGATCCATTTTGAATTAATTTTTGTACAGGGGAAAAACTGTAACCTAGTTTTATTCTCTTGCATCTGGTTTTCCAATCCTCCCAGCATCATTTACTGAAAAGGCTTTCTTTTCTCCACTGTGTGTTTTTGGTTCCTTTGTCAAAAGTTATTTGCCTATACTCCTATGGTCTTATTTCTGTGCTCTCAGTTCTGTGCCATTGGTCTGTGTGTCTGTTCTTCTGCTAATACCATGCTGTTTTGATTAGTATAGCTCTGTAGTTAATTTGAAGTCAGGTAGCATGATACCTCTGGTTTTGTCTTTTTTTTTTTTCAGGATTTCTTAGGCTATTTTGAGGTCTTTTGTGGTTCCATACTAATCTGACAATTTTTGTTCTATTTCTCTAAAAAATGACATTGGAATTTTGATGGGGATTGCATTAAATCTGTATATTTTTCTGCATAATATGACCATTTTAACTATGTTAATTCTTCCAATCCATTAAAACGGAATATCTTTCCATTTCAGTGTATCTTTTTCAATCTCTTTTAATAATGCTTTGTAGTTTTCAGTATGTGGGTTGTTTATATCCTTTGTTAAGTTTATTCCTATGTATTCTATTCTTTTGTTTGCAATCACGAAAGGAATTGTTTATTTCATTTATTTTTCTGAAGTTTCATTGTGAGTATATAGAAAGCAGTAGATTTTTGCACATTGATTTTGTGTTCTGCAACTTTACTGTATTTGTTTATTATTACTAATAGTTTTTTGGTGCAGTCTTTAGGGTTTCCTATGCACAGAATCATGTCATCTGCAAAAAATAACACTTTACGTTTCCTTCCCAATATGGATTCCTTTTATTTCTTTCTGTTGTCTGATTGCTCTGGCTAAGACTTCCAGAACTGTGTTAAATAAGAGTGGTGAGAATGGGCATCCTTGTCTTATTCCTGATTTTAAAGGGAAAGCTCTCGGTTTTTCACCATTGAGTAAGATATTGGCTAAGGGCTTGGTAATCGCTCATTTTTTAAAATTTTTATTTTTCAGTTACAGTTTACATTCAATACTATTTTGTAGTAGTTTCGGGTGAATAGGCTTTCTTTTCATTTAAAGGCGAACTTTGTCTTAGTCTTTACTCACGACTTTCTGTTGTACTGAACTCTTATTCTTATTGTTGGCTTCACTGTCTTCTCCTCACCTTCCCTTAATACTTCCATGTTGCTTTGTTGATACTTATGGTCCTGGCAAGCCATTTCATTCCCTTCCATGCTGCTTTTTCCAGCAGACATGAACTACAGTAACTTCGTTAGCCTATTGCAAATGCTTCTCCATCCATTCACTGATTCGTTCATTCAACAAACATGTGTCATGGATCTGCCATTGACTAGATGTGGCAGATACAAACATGGAAAACCCTTTCCACTCTCAAGGAACTTTCGGTTTAGTAAGAGCTAGACCATCTGTAAACCATCTGATAGCATTACAAACTATATTAAATTTTCAAACTGCATTAAATTTCTCAGGGGCCATCATCATTCTTCTGTGCTTAAGGGTTCTGATTAGCTGAGGCATTTATAACACTAACCTAATGGGCAAGACGGAACTATCCGTCCTTGCTCTGAATCTAGAAGCCCTCTCAGCGTGCTAACAGTGCAGGGAGAGAAAGCTGAGAGAAGACTGGTGGAAGTCCGGACCTTCAGCAAAGAGGAGGCATAAATTCATGGAAACAGAGCTCTACATCCCTCTAGTGCGCCAGTCCTAAGGTAAGATGCCAGGTTCCTGGGGATTAGGCTTTTCCTGTTGCAGAGCTGCATCAACCCATTGCGAGCTTACCTGGAATGATTCATGTCACCTCTCTTACAGTCTCCCTGGCCAAACTAGCCAGACCTGGCATAAACCTCAGAGCCCACAGTGAGTTTCTGACATCCAGCTAGCAGCAATGCACATAATCCCAATAGAAACCAATGTTTCTATGAGGTAAATGATCCTTAATGTCAAAAATACACTCACTTTGGGCTAGCTTAAGAGATGTCAATTCAGACAGAGGCCTACACCTAAAATCAAGAGCTTAAAAGAGCATTCTGGATCTCACCTCTCCCCTGAAGCCCACACTTGAAGTCATCATCTGTGTAATGTGAATGGTTGTTAAATTAAAAGGCATTCATTTAATGGGAACAGTTTCAGTTTCCAGCATGAAGCTGCCTTCTGCCATATAGACTTGGGCAAAAAACGATTAAACTATTATGCCCAGGGCCTCGGCTTCTGGGCTACTTAATGTTGCTATGTACCCTGAACCCTAGGATGATGGGGAATTTGTTTGCACTTTACATTCCCAGGAGAAAGTGATTCCTCTTGGCCCAGAGGGGTTTAAATCCCCCTCCCATCGCTGCCGCACACAGACTCACACTGACCCTGCACAGGAAGTAGATGAGACAGGCCGGCGTCTAACTCGGGGTAGGGATAGGACCTTTATTATGCAGCCATTGCCAGGGTTTAAACGCAAAGAGAATAATCTGCAGTCGCTAATAAAACAAGAAGCAAAAACAGAAGGCTCAGCACAGAGCCCTTAAGATAAGGACAATTGGGGGCAAATTAAATGGGCTACAGCCCATCGATCGCCTCTCATGTGCCAGGCACTCTGCTAAGCAATTTAGCATGTATGACCTCGAGTAATCTCCCCAACAGACCCTATCAAGAACATACTAATATTGTCCCTATTTTACTGACAACAACACAAAGGCTTAGAGGAATCAGGTAAGTTGACAAATACCACAGCTAATTAGTGGTGGAGCTGAAATTCAGAAGCAGGTCTGCTTGGCTCCAGAGCTAAGCCCCTTAACTACAAAGCTAGAAGAGCATGACCAACAACTCCTTAGTTAAGGGTAACTAACTGGTGGTGAAAACCACTATGGACATTTTTTATTTCCTTGTTTCTAAATGTGATTAGTAAATCATGTATGATTCTCATGCTAATGAGCAGACCTAGTCATTTTCCACAGGTGCTTTTGTTAGTTTCATAAAACCTGAAGTCAAAGAATCATTTCCAGTGCTGTTACATGCAGGCACTTGACCCAGCAAACCGCACCTATTACCAGCAAGACTCTGGAACACAGAAAGGGCGAAAAGAAGACAGCCCACCCCTGTTCAGAATTCTGCCTTTGATATGGCCTACACTATCTCAACGTGATAGTCATTATAGCATTGTAAGTGTTTTTAGAAATATAACACAGTTCCTGTTGCCCAGGGTCTTATGCTTGCCCCTGGGAGCCTGGAGACAGAGAATTCAATAATACTCAAGAGCATAAACAATTTAAGCCCTTAATAGCCCAGACCATGCTAAAGACATGCAGAGAATTAAAAGGTCTCAAAAGAAAGCCCTTGTTACTCTGTTATAAGAATGACCGGCTCATAGATTTCATCTGACCCGACTAAAATCAGAAATGAAACTTGTTCATATACTTTACTCAGCATAAATAAACCATTTAAAATCATAATTGTTCTGGAACTTTGGGTGCCCATAGACAAAAGTTGTGTATAAAATTGAATAAGACTATGGGCATTATACCAATCAATCCCTTTGGCAATTTCTAGCATAATCCTGAGAGTTAGAAACTTCTTGCAAAAGACAGAGGCAATGTCTCACCCTGTGCAAATAGCCTCTCTTTCCAGATAGGCCCTGCTTCATTAACTTTTAATGGGTATTTTAATATTCAGTTTGTACTTTTAAACTTTTAAAGCCTTTATCAGATGTTCTTTGAAATCAAATGCATACCAATAAAATACACATGTTTCCAACATGATCATATTTCTTTTAAACCTATTCACAAAGACCTTGGGAGGACAAAGAATGCATTTAATGATAGGAACCACCATGGCGCCAGTAATGAATGGTTCGGTTCTGCCAAAAATAGCCAAAACTAAGGCAGCACTTTTTTAAAGCCTTGTTTTTGCTTTAGCAATCTAAAACATTTTCACATATATTATCTTATTTAGTCCCAATGACAACCATAAAGCCAAGTAGAATGAATTTTATTATCCTCATTTTAAATTAAGGAAACTATGGTTCATAGCATTGAAATAACAGAGCCAAGCTTACACAACCAGTAAGTGGCAAAGTCGGCACCAGCATTCCGGCCCTCTGGCTCCCAGCCCACTGACATTTCAATTCAGCTATTATTTATATCAAACAATATAACTTCTATTCTCATGTGATCTCTGCAAGGACAGGTTGCACGTCTTATTGGTCTTTGGGTCCCTGGTATGTGACGTGGGACAAGAAAGAGTTTATGGTAGACCAGAAATAAAGAATTTTCATTCTACTCTCCATGCTTTTCACAGTCACTATTACCAGTTAGTTGGGGTGAGCTCATGCTCATAAGACCAATGTTTCCCATTTTAAAGAGGCAGGGGACAGTTAGCTCGCTTTCATTCCACAGCCACACAAGGGTTTCTAAACACAGCTAGTCATCTTACTAGCCTATCCCAGGGGGATCTGGCAAGTTAAAGATAGCTCGGTCCACCTTATTCCCCTAAATCCAACCATCCATACTTGGAAGCAGAGACTGTCACACCCAGAACCCACTTCTCAAGAAATATCCCGACCTAGAGTCTCTCCTAGGAGCATTCCTAGCCCAGGCCTTGCAAGACAGTGACCATGATCCGCTCCCAGTGACACCTCCCCCCAAACTGGCATAACTGATTAGAACCAGGTTGGTGCTTGACCCAAAGGCAGTCAGTGGGAAGCCCCAAACCTTTGAGGTATCCCAGCAAGAAGGCTGGGCCCCGCAGAAGTGATGAGAATATACAAGGCGATCAAGTGTTCTTTATTAAGAATTCAAAGTGAAGATAGAAGGAAAGAGAATGAGAAGAAAGACTCAAAGACAAGACCCACTGATGGTCGAACGTCAGAACATGGACCACAGGAAACCTTCTACCCAGGTTTTAGCTAATGTTACAGAGCCGTATATAGGGACAGGCACTGCATAACAGTATTTCCGTCAATGTCAGACAGCATATCCTGGTGAGGTCGTAGCTGTGGTAAAGTTGTCACACGACACATTAGTCACGTGTTTATGGTTATGCTGGTATGAATAAATCTGCTGCACGGCCAGTCATATAAAAGTATAGCACTTCCAATTATATACAGTGCATAATACTCGATAATGATAATCAATCATTAATCAATGATTGATCAATGATTAATCAATGATAATCAATAACTGTTATTGACATATATTTACCCTCCTATACTTTTTGTTATTATTTTGGAGTGTACTCTTTGTACTTACTTTAAAAAGTGGGCTGTAAAACAGCATATGCCATGTCTTGCTGGCAGCAGCCTCACACATCTCGTGTTTGCTGAGTCTTGATCACATCATTTTCTCTTGTGCTGACGTAATCCTGGGTTGTTTTACAAATTCAGTGGAGCCTAAGTGTACAGTATTCATAAAGCCTATAGCAGTGGACGGTAATGTCCTAGGCCTTCACATTCCCTCGCCACTCACTCACTGACTCACCCACAGCAATTTCTAGCCCTGCAAGTTCCGTTCATGGTAAATGCCCTATACAGCTGTGCCATTTTTATCTTTTATACCATATTTGACTGTGCATTTTCTATGTTTAGATAGGCTTAGGTGCACAAGTACCACTGTATTACAACTGCCTATAGTATTCAGTTCAGGAACATGCTGTACAGGCTTGTGGCCTGGGAACAATAGGCCGTGCCCTACAGCCCAGGTGCGCGGGAGGCTAGCGCATCCAGGTTTGTGTAAGCGCCTCTATGATGTCCGCATGAAGGCGAAACCACCTAATGACATATTTCTCTGAACGTAATTCCATCATTAAGCAGAGCATGACTGAACACATATTTGGACCAATGATTGTATTTACTTTTAAGGGATTTCTTGATCCCCTAAAGCCCAGCTTCAGACCCACTGAGAATCTATGGACCACAGAACAAGGATCTTGTTAAAGCTCTTAGTTCGTCTAAGACAGCAATGGCATCACACTCATCTCTGATGCTCAGCCCATAGGATAGGGCTTGGACGTATTACATGCATTTTGGTCAGAAGAGTAAGTGAATGAATGAGAGAGGGAGTGAGTAAAACGATAAAAAGAAATACAACTTGGAGTTCATTCCCTCTGGACAGTGTATTGAGAACACCCTCTTTTTCTCTCTTATGAAATGTTTGATTAACATAAGCTGGGTAGTGTGGCTGGTAGGAAAACCTATTCCTTGTAAATACCCAGGCATTTAGCATATCCATCAACATGGTCATGGGCACACTATCACCTTCCACATTCAGAACTAGAAGGGCACTGTGCCTACCAGCAAACAAATGAGAAGCTGGAACGTCATAGTCCAGAAGGACAGTTCTACTTTTCCAGTAGATATAGAAATGAAAATCTACATGTTTTGTACCTGAAATGTATGTGTAATGGTTATTTAGAACTTAAGCTACTTTTTCCTAATATACAACATTTAAAAATTATAATTGACACTTTTATTTCTTTTCTGATTTTTTGGCAAAAAGCTGTTATTTTCAATAATCTAGGATTCAATTTTAGAGTGAACATAAGCTGGCTTTTCAATTCACTTCATATACTCTATTTTACAGAGAGAAAGAGAGAGACCAAGAGAGAGAGACTGAGAGAGAACAGCATACTTTGATTCAGTTGCTTTGGCTGGGCTACTGGGGATGGTACCCATTTAAAGGTTGACCAGAGCATAAATTCTTTGAGGCAAGGTTAGGCCACATAGCTTTATATCTGCCTCCTTTGCCCGCTGCCAATCTAAGTGTGTTCCAAATAAAGGGATTTTAATTAAATTTATATAATATCTTACCCAGAAAGTGGATAAGACAAGTCTACTTTTTGACTTGGGGTAGGAAAAAGGAGAATTAGAGCAGAATGTAATGATCCCAAATTTTTAAAAAAGATTAAAGTTATATGAAACTGATTACATTTAATGGTAAGAGACTATCCTGTGGTATTTAATATTTTTGAATTTCTTACTGGTTATAGCATACAGTTACATATTTTTATATAAAGAGTTTTTCCCCCTTGTGAATCAAGTACCCCAGTTGAGTAAGAAGAATGAGGGTTCAGTTCACTCACAGTACACAACTTGGGGGCATCCACTGTCTCAGCACTTCCTCCTGGATACCAGTGGCACAAAGTTTTGTGTTGTGTTTCCATCTAAGGAGCACAGTCATTCTCTTACTAATGCAGTTAAAGCCCATTAAGAGGAATCAATACTCAGCATGTGGCGTAGCTAACCCCAAGGATGTAATTTTTACTACTCAGCTTACCTAGGCACAACATTTATTCTTTTTAATGTGATGTTCGAAACATAGTTACTGTATTCAACATGTGTGGGGAGTGAGGAGTGAAGAAACCATTATTTCCTAAATATCCTTTATGTGACAGGGACTCTGCAAAGATTATCTTATCCTAAGGAATTCCTTTTACCAGCTTTACAGACCAGGACATTGAGCTACAGAGAAGTTAAGGGACTTGCCCAAAATCACGCAGCTAGGAAACAGTGGAGTCAGGGTTTAAATCTAGGATACACTGCCCTCAAAGTTTAGCAGGGGCCTGTGACAGGGAATAGTGGCCCGAATCACCTCCATTATTGCAAATCATGCATGAAAGACCAGTTCTGCTTGGTAGGGTTATAAGACAAAGACTCAGACTCCCTGCTACAAAACAAAACAAAACAAAAATCAAAAGCTAATAGACCAGAATAAGCAGCTCCTCTGACCCAGCAGTGGGAGGACAAGTTAAAGGTCAGAAAGATGTCACCAGAACTCAGAACTTGGCTCTCAGGTTTAAATGCCTCATCATGTAACTTTGGCCATGGCACACTAGGGGAAGCAATGAGAGCTTGATCAGGAGTCAAGGCTCCGATTCTATTTCTGCCTCCACAAGACCTTGCAGGGTGGCCTTGGTCTATACCCCTGGCATCTTTGTTCTCATCTTTGCAGTAGGGATAACAATGTCTGCCTAATATCCACTATTTTAAGCTGGTTTTTAAAGTAGAACTAACACAACCTTGGAGCAGGCACTAGCACGGAGGGTCACACTCCCCCTGCACACAGCAGAGCTTAGTAGAGAGGACCAGACCCTCAGGTTGCATCCGGCTGCAGTACCTTTCTCTCACCATGGAAAGACAATCTGTACCTCCAGACCCCAACCCCTGCCTGTCTGTGCCAAACCCAAATGTGCTGGGTGAGTCCCAGGAGGTCACGTCCCCAACAATCCCACAGCCCCCCGCCAATGTTCTTTAGTAGTTCCAGATACTGCAACACCACTGCTATCCAGGATCAGAACTGAAGAACTTGAAAGGCTAAAGGAAGATGTGGTAGCTTGTCTCCACATCAAGTAGTCAGCCTGTGACATTACCTTCTGATAGGTGACAACACACACTCATGGGGCAGTGGTGGAGGAGTTATGTTTACACGACACTTAATATCCTGGAAGGCATTTGACATATGGGGATGCCCATATCCTAGTAACCCAACCCCGTGGACTTGAACCAGAAGTGAACTCAAGACAATCCCTGCCGTGTGCTCTGCTGGCACCACCTCCCCAGCCTGCAGGAAATGGCCGACGGCTCCGGAGGGTGACCCTACCCTTTCAAATAGGAAAAGGCGGTGTATGACCCGGCCATTGAAAGAGAAAGGTGGCCTTTAAGAAAAATGTACTTAATGTTGGAAGAAAAAAAACAGCAGCTTTTGAAGCTCTTTCCATGGTCTTCAAACTAGAGAAAGCAAATGACCAGATCTGAGGGTTACAGACAACAGGACAGTCAGCCTGATTAAGCTCCATATTTCCGTGATTCTAACAGCTGTTGGGGAGAACCTTGTGAGCTCACTCTGTGAGGCCCTCAATGTACACTGTCTGAATTCATCCTCTGGCACAAACCAGTGATGCTACCTTGAGCCAACCATTAACATCTCTAGGCCTGGCCCTCTTCTAATGCCAGGATAAGAATTATCAACACGTATGTCAAAATCCCCAAGGATTATGCCAAGGAATGGAATGGAGTGGAAGGCAGTAAGCTGTGTTGAGGGGATAGGTAACTTTAATACAGAACGGGGTAGGGGGACGAGGGGCAGTATATTGTAAATGAAGGGGAGACTATCTAGGGAGAAAAGGAAAGGGAAATTCAATAAGCAATTTCAAAGTATGAGCCTCAAAACAAATGTCTTTCTTCCTTGGAATATTACTGTTTTGTGCCAGCTTCAGAAGCTAGACTACCTCCTGTCTGCTTCAGAAAATAGACAGGATAACAGGAAACAGTTTCAGATTCCACAGTGATTATAGCTACTTAAGTCTGACTTACCAAATACTGTCTCAAACAGATGGTGTGTAACATTTGATTAGGGGCTTATCCTGCTAGCCCATCAGGAAACATTTCTTTTCCTCTTAACATAGAAAATATGGCAGAGAAGGAAGGAGATAAATTGACATTCTTGCTTATATTCTATGCGTATTCTTTCTGCCCAACGTTTGTGCCGTTCCCAAAATGAACCTGTGCTTATTATGCCACTCAAGATAAAACTACATAATATTGACACCATAGAATCTTGGTAAAGAAAGATATTAAATATCATCTCATCTAAGCCTTGTATTTTATAGAAAGAAATGAAGACTGAGAATGGTTAGTTGATTTACCCAAGGTCACATTGTGACAAATCTGGGACGAGGTCTAACTCCAGTTCTGGCATTCACACTAGCCTTTTTATGTGCATAATGTTCAATGTGAGGAAAACATACAAATCTGTCAGCACCATTATTACTAAATCAACACCAACCTATGATGAACAATATCGGAACTTGAAGCTGATAGGTAATGCCATTAAAGTCCAGTTAATGAGCCAAAGCTTGGTTCCCCAGAACACTGAACATTAGTCAGTATTTGGCTGGAGTCTGTGACTAGTGTTTTCAAAATATCAGACAATTATAATATTCGTTGCTTTACCTAATGTAAATACAAAAATCAAAGAAAATCAGAATTGCATAAATGACAGTTTCCAGAATGGAAATAATGAGTCCCACAGAGAAGGTGCCGGGTGTTCATCTTTCCAGCAGCCAAATGTAATTTGGGAAGTAACGAGGTCACTGAGAAATTACAAAGTGTGAGCCTTATACTTGGTGAGGGTGAAAAGACCTCTTTTCACAAGAGCAAAGCACAGCTAGTGAGCAGAATCGGCTCAATGATGCAATTACACAGGAATCACTCCAGGCTTCGTCTCCACACACATCAGTTGCCCCCATGGTCAATGGCAGTGCCACTGAGGAGGGGCTTCCCTACCCTCCTGTGGGGTGAGGGGAAGAAGCAGTGTACTGGGCAGACTTGGAAGCTCAACACATCGTGGCCTGGTGCTGGGAAAATAGCAACAGAGAGGAAACCAGGGTGGGGGGAGGGGGGTGCAGGGAACAAGGAGGCTGATGCCTTAGCTTTAAGTTCCACAGTTCCATGAACTATTCTTGTGAAATACTATTCTTCAATTTTCCTGGGGCGGTTCATCTGTGATCTGTCTGTCTATGTATCTATCTATGTAAAATTATAAATAAAAACCCAACTGTGGTTAATGTTAGGTCTTCTGAAAGACAAAAGAATGTTTCATTCACTAGGCTTAGAACAGCATAATTCTTCAGCTAGTCTCGCATTAATTAAAAATGTGTTAATCAATTGACCAGTCATCACTGATCACCCTACTAATAGCTAACATTTACTGAGAAGTCACTATGTTCCAGAAACAATGCTGAATGCTTTCCCTGCACTATCTCTTTTACTCATCACTATGACCTTTTAAGATGATAATAACAATTGTAATTATATTCGGGAGCTTACCCAACACATATTAAGCACCTGTGTAGGTCATTGTTCTAGCCTTTGGGTATAGGGCAGAGAATGATACAAGCAAAGTCCCTCCTCTCTCTTAGGTAACTTATATCATTTAGCTATTGCTACATAACAAAACTCTCCAAAATTTACTGGCTTAAAACAATTAGCATTTATTGCTGCTTATAAGGTATGAGCTTCCTGAGTAGATTTTCTGATCTTAGTTGGATTCTCTCATGTATCTGTGGACAAATAGCAGATTGGATGGTGTACAAAGGCCTCCACTGGGAAGATTCTGTCCTATTCCACAAGATCTCTCATCCTCCAATAGCTTTCCCGGGCTTGTTTGTATGGTAAAGGCAGGAGTCCATAGAGAGAATGGAAATGCACCAGGCCTTTGGGCCAGATGGAGAACTAGCACAGTACTACACCTGCCACATTCTATTGGTCAAAGAATGTTATAAGGTCAGTCCAATTCAAGGGTGGGGCAATGGAATCCACCTCACGATGGGAAGAGCTACAAAGTCATGCTGAAAAGCACGTGGATACGGGGAGGTCATCAGTGCATTCCATCTGCTACATATGTAATGGTAACTAAAGTGATGCTAAGGAATTCATGAAGTGATTTCATTTGAGTGTCACCATAACCCTGTGAGACAAGGTCTACTATCGATCTTTGTTCCTCAGATGACGAAATCGAGGCCTAGAAAGGATAAAAAATGTGATCTCACTTATAAGTGGAATCTAATGAGTTAAGTAAACTAGTGAGCAAAATAGAGCCAGAGGCACAGAATCATAGAACAGACTGACAGCTATAAAAGGGGAGGAGGGAGAGAGGGGCTGTTTAGAATAGGCTAGTCAAAGAACATAGATGGAGGATCCATGGACATGGACGATGGGGTGGGGATTGACTATGGAAGGGGGGGTGGGCTGGGTGGAGGGGCAGAAAGGGGAGCAAATTGAGACAACTGTAATAGCATAAACAATGAAATATTTTTTAACGTACCTAAGATCCACAAATATTTTGTGACGGAGTTGGAATTCAAACCCAAGACCCCAGAGCCTGAGCACCAACTGACCCGCCATGTCATTCTTTCCAGCCTGGGCTCTTTGAGAGAGAAAATACAAACGTAGCTCCTACCTTCAAGGCACTTACAGTACTATTGGGATACATAACACAAATCCATAAAGAATTAGTAACAGTACATGTCACAAAGCTATACTTGGTCATTGCCCAACAGTGAGGGGGAGAAAGTCGGCCAAGACAAGAGACAGAAGGTGCCATAAATGGCAGGGGACTGGCCTGAGTTTTGAAGGGCATGGAGGGGGTTTTCTGATAATGGCATCTCCCAACTTCTGTAAAGAAGTAAAGAGCCTTCTGCATCTTCCATGCTTATAGAATAAACTTTAATTTCTCTAGAATGGCATTTAGTATTTCTAACATATGGCTTTATCAGTTAATATTTTATTTAGCTGCAAAGCAGTAGAAAACCTGACAATGATTTTTACTGAAATATGAATGTTTTTTTTCATGTCCAATCCATGTGGGAAAAAGCAGTCCATGGCTTCACCATAACCAGATGATGTCACCAAGGAACCAGGATCTTTCTGTCTTTCTCCTCTTCTGTCCTACAAAGAGCATATCCCCATTCTTGGGGGTCTCATGGTGCCGGGATGACTGTTATACACATAAGTAATCAGGTGTGTTCCTACAGGGGAGGTGGGGGAGATGAGGAAGCCCAAGGAAAGCATGCCTGCAAAGCCTGTGACTTTATAAATGCTAGACCCATGACATCCAGCAGATTACATCTCCTTCATTCTCTTTGACCAGAAGTTGGTCATGCAAGACAAACTGAGAAAGCTGGTGTTTCACTACTTTTCTAGGTCCATAATATGAGAAACCAAGCCCCAGTGGGGCAGCGACGGGCTTTTGTACATACCATATACAGCATTGACCTCAATATGGATTCCCACCACCCTCCCCAGTGCTTCTTCCCAGTGGACCAGCAAACCAAAGTCGCCATTCCAAGAGCACATCAATCAGTTGTTCTCCTGTTTCCCTTCTCCCTTCATGGACTGTGGAAATTCTCCCATGACTCTTCCCTGATCCCCAATAAGAGGCATGAATGCTGCCTCTGTCAGGCTTCCCTGGCCCTTGCTCTGCTGTGCTGTTGTAGCACTCAGCACTTTCTGCCTTGGATTGCTCCTCCAGTAGAATAAATGCAAACTCCTCAAATCAGGGACCGCGTCTCGATTTTTGTTCTACCTGCAGCATCTCATGCAGCTCCTGGCACATGCAGACATCATGAAGTAAAGGGATTTTGTTCCATGACGCAGTGCACGTGGAGGTTGGGGGAAGAAAGGCAGCCTACGTAATTTCAGGACTGTCAGGGGCAGATTGCCGGAACATTGGGGGTGACATCAACAGTACTAGGAGACTGCTGAGTTCTGTTTTGGCCTGCTAAGTATGACCTGATCGTTGAACCCACAAACAGAAATCAAAAGTGTGTGTCTGGTTTCAGGAGGAAGGTCAGGATTTGAGCTCTACTTTGAAACCCATGGGCAAAAAGAAAGATTCAGAGTGGAAAGGGCTAAGGATTCCATCCATGGTCAGAGAACATCATGAGCAAAGAGGAAGGGGAGCTCCAAAGAACAAACACATGTCAAAAAGGTGCCAGACGACAACACCAATATGCCATCATTGAGGTTTTGCCAGACAAGAAACATTGGCTATATGCTCACTCAAATGGTCATGTGTCCTCATGAAATACAATGGAGGCCAGATTGGAACAGGTATTTTCACTCCCAACTCTAAACTCCAGACTTTCTGTAGATGGAGATAACAGACGCCCAGAGGAAATTGGCTTAAGTAAACAGAACTTACTGGCTTATGGTAGAGCAAGGATGGCTTTGCTTCAGGCATGGCTGGATTCAGAGCCTATGTCCTTAGGAACCTGTCTCTCTCTAGCCATCTCTCATCTCCCATTATTTCTGATTTTCCCTGAATTTGGATTCCTTGTCTCTTACTGCAGTTGGCTTTCCCTATGCATCCAGGAAAGGTGACAGAAAGCAACTCCACACTCCATCATCTCTACAGCTTGTGATCCCAAGGCTGAATGAGAGGTCTCCTCCCTTCCTAAACACCTGCATAGCAAATCTCAAGGAAGAATCTGATTGGTCTTTCTTGGTTTCCTGCCTATCCCCAAGCCAAAGGAAGGAAACACTCTGATTGATTGAGCTTAGGACACATGCTCACTTCTCTGGGAAGTCATGCGTCCTCGTTAAAAACCAGTTCTGTTGGCAGAAGACGAGGAGAAGGGGTGCTAGACATACAAAAACAACAGCAGCCTTCTCTTAGAAGGCCTGTTGTAAACAGGCTTTAAACCTTTAGGGCCTCCTTCCTTGTTAGTAGATTCAGACACTCGCAACTTACTGACAATTCAACAGTGAAGACCTGCTTCACTCCCTGTCCATGCTGCCCACTTGCCTGTTTAGTTAATAAACAGCCTCTTTATCTCCCTCTGGGCTTCCAGACATATCTCAGGAAGAGGAACTAAATGGAGCGTTAGGCCAGTCACTCTCAAGGGTATTTCCGGTAACTAGAGATAGCCCTAGTTGCCTTATACTTCCTCCATTTTGGATTCTCTTGGCTCTTCCTTGTACCTTCCTGAGCTACATCTTGGATTTCTACTCTGTACACTGTTTCTTCTGGGCCTGGATATTACTTCATTCTCTCCTGGTATAATCCCCCACCAAGTTTCCATGACTAGGCCTCTACTCTTTCATTGAGTAGCTACCTGTACTAGAGTTTTCTGCAGCTAGAAACGAAACTCTGCTCACTTGTCAAGCCTTCTTCCCATTGCCCTGGTTGGACCTCTCCTGTGCTATCTCTAGAGGCTGGTGGTACAGATACTGAGTCCCATCCCACACTGGCCAGTCTCCAATGATGACAGCAACTAACATCCCTAATAAAAACTTTCTGTCTCTGAACGTACAGGATAATTAAGTCATATGGAACAGTGTTCTTGGAAGCATCCAAATGATGTTTATTGCATTGTAAACATTTGATCCTCCGTTGGGAACCACGCAGAAGTGGATAGAATGCCCAACTCCCTTGCTTCTTTATTACACTGTGTCACCAGGGCCTTTAAAGAGCTGGCGGTGCTGGGTATCAAGATATTGAATCCCTCCTAAATCATATCCTGCCCTTTCTACCTGATGCCCTTTTTCTATAGGGTTTACACCTTATCATGGGATAGCTACCACATGGTTCTCTCTATTTCTCCCATATCTCTTTCAAGGCTCTTTTAAATAAAAATCCCTTTCTCTTCCTTCAGGGAAAGAGCAAAGAGCTCATGCATATTGATGCACATAAATAGAGTCTCTCAGGTCTGCTCCATTAATTTGCCAAACATGCCTGGACATGAACTCCGGCAGAAGAATAGGCCTAGATTCAGGTGGAAATCTCTGCTACAAGAAGAGGCATGTTACCGGAAAACTGTTTCCCAGTCTGGGTCCAAACATTCTTGGTATGTGTATTGGATACGGGTCACGCACCACTTCACATCCTCTCAGCCCCATCTCACACTGCAGTGCCATGGAGTTCCATGTGACCTTTGTCCAGGCTCCCGTGGGTGTAATCTGATACCCACTGCACTCTGCCCTACATCTTCCCTTATGCAAGATGCAGTATACCTAGGGAAAACTGTCACTAACACATTACAACCCAGAAATAATGCCGTGGGACCACCTTAATGACAGACGCTAATGATACACAGCTCCCTCTTTTGTCATTCACACAAGCATTTTTGAGACAAAATTCACAAGGCCCCCGATAAAGTTCCAAGTAAGATGGAACAGAAGTGGCAAACCAATAATTCATCCTTGTGTTGGTTTTCCTCCTTTCTCTGTTTTTTCCACCCCTCCTCGCTGGGATCACTTTTCAAATAAAATATCTTAAGTTCTGCTTTCATGAAAACCCAAGTTAAGAGAGTATATCATGGCTTCTTGCTAATTGTCTAAGAGAAAAAAATAAAGCTTTGATACCAAAACCTTGTTTC
The DNA here is from genome assembly GCA_004026545.1 of Mormoops blainvillei. NCBI lineage: Eukaryota > Metazoa > Chordata > Mammalia > Chiroptera > Mormoopidae > Mormoops > Mormoops blainvillei. The sequence continues at coordinate 26,392 of PVJD01004550.1, forward strand.
AAACTCTAACTGTATGACCACAGACAAATCATGTGACCACTCTGAAACCCAATTGCTTCGTCTTTAAAATGGGGATGACATAGATGGGCCCTCTGTGTTTGTCTCAGTATTAAACCAGAGAGTGTGAAAGAAACCAAATAGGATAACTCACGCAGTGTAGCACACAATGCATATTCATTCTATTCTTCTTTATTTTCATCCATTGCTTCTCATGCCCACTTTTCTTTAATTAGAGAGTTTTAGGGTAGAAATGAAAATAGACATAATGAAGGTATGGTGTATAAATACACCTCAAGTGTTTATACTTAACGGCACATAGATGGATACACGTGGGGATGGCACAAGTCGCTTTACAGTTGTGAGAAAGTGGAACAGAATGTATTCTTGTATTATTATTTATTATTATATTCCTTTCCACACCAGTGACTCTAAACCTACTTTTGCCCCATCCTGTAGGTAAAATGCATTAAACTGAACACTTAAAATTCATGTATTTTATGTACGTTATGTCATAATTTTTTGAAGTTTTTTTGAAGCACCAGAAAGTTTATGGATGTATTAAATACTCTCTAAAAGAAATGGATACATCGTTGTTCTAGAATATAAATTTAAAATAAAGATCCAGCCTCGGCTGGTATAGCTTAGTGGATTGAGTGTCGGCCTGCAAACCAAAGGGTCACTGGTTGGATTCCCCGGGCAGGCCACATGCCTGGGTTGCGGGCCAGGTCCCCAGTAGGGGGCGCATGAGAGGCAACCACACATTGAAGTTTCCGTCCCTCTCTTTCTTCCTCCCTCCCCCTCTGTCTAAAAAATAAAACAAATAAAACCTTAAAAAATAAAATAAAATAAAGATTCAATGAAGTGAACAACTAGATTCTTACTTTAATCGGAGCAGGAGCTCTTGCCTTTAACAAATTTGAAATGAAAATTACCTTACCGAAATATAAATATGTATTTAAATATGATATATAGAAATATTAAAATATATTTATATATTATATGATATATGTAGTCAATGAAAGCATTTTCAATTAAAACTTATTAAGGGAAAGAGTTCCTTCTCTGATAGAAGTATAATATTATATATTATTAGGTAATGTATAACATATAAAGTATATCACATAAAATTATATATAGTAACATATATATAAACAAAGTGGTCACTGTATTAACTACCTTGTTTTTAGTAAAGGAATTTGAATCTGAACTAACGAAAAAACAAATAAACTTCTGGGATTAGACCAAGGTGATGATGTAGCCTCTCATGCCATTATTGCATTGTTTCTCAGCCATTAGTCGCCGTCTGTGGGAGCTCAATGCATCGAAAGGGCAAACGTTCTAGAAACACAATTCAAATGTCGATGAAATTACCTACATAGAAACCACCCACTAGATGCCAGAGCGGTAGAGCCACAGTGTAAGAACAGGCTGGAAAGGTGAGCCAGGGCGGGAGCGGAGGAGGGGAAGGAAGCCTGCCCAGGACCAGGTCTTCCAGATCACTGAACCGCATAGTCAGGAACTTCACAGGAGCCTCCAAAGACACAAAATGTGCCACCAGCTTATGCCACCTATGACACAGGGCCACCAACATGCCCACAGTGAGACCAAGACACAGCACCCACAGAGTGAGAGACGCACAGGCAGGGAACCTGGTCTCTTTCCTACCCCTTCCCCCCGCCCCTCACACTGGAGAAGACAGAGCCTCGGAAAGAGTGGAGAGAGGAGAAAAGCTATGAAGCCCGATGAGATTCAATGCACATGGACCTGGCTTTTAAAAACTGCTAATTTCTACAATGAGCAGTTTTTTGCTAATTGCTACAATTAGCAGCAACCTAGGTGTTGTTGAGGAATAGAAAAAGGGATTAGACATAGCACCATAGAAAGTGCTGACTGAAAATAAAAAGAATCCATTGCGTGTTTGTGCCCTCATATGTTGAGATCCCTCAATTAATGGCTTAGTAAGAGATCAGTGATGATAGGTGACAGACACAGAGACACAGAGAGACAGGGACAGAAATGCATACATACACACATACATACATACAACAGATCAAGATTCAAATAATTTCTGAGTAGGCTAAAAATAGCTATACTGACAGAGATTTCTACTATGCCCTATATTGAACCAGGTGTGTTATCCATTACTCCATTTCACCCTCACAACAAATATCACATTATCTCCATTTCTCAGAGAAGGAAACAGACATTAGGAGGTTTAAGTAGCTACCCGGAACTCCTACAGTAAATGAGTGGCTAGTAAGTGGCTGTCTGCCTCTTAATCGCCTCTGACTGCTTATCCCAAACCCAGAGTCATTAAATCAACCTGGTCCTACTTTCTACCACCTCATTTTATAAATGTTTAAACTTAGTCCCAGAGAAATTTAAAAATTTGTCCAGAGTTGTTATTTGGCAACAGCGAAAAGAGTTCTAACATAAAAAAGGTCTTCTGATTTTTAACTACAGGGTTTATAATAAGGCTTTAAAAATTTTACCAATGTTTTAGTCCTGGTTGGTGAGTGCTGGCCTGCAAAGCAAAGGGTCACTGGTTCAGTTCCCAGTCAGGGCACATGCCTGGGTTGCTGGCCAGGTCCCCAGCGTGGGACACTTGAGAGGCAACCACACATTGATGTTTCTCTCCCTCTCTTTCTCCCTCCCTTCCCCTCTCTCTAAAAATAAATACGTAAAATCTTTTTTAAAAACTTACCAATGTTTTACATACACTTTTGTTTTGAACAGAAATTGTCATGATCTTGAGAGACTGTCGTACAAGGCAGGTGGCTGGCTCTGGTTGTGCTTTGTCGAGGGTAGGGAATGGAGGGGCCACGTAAAATTCTAACCTACTTGTGAGGTTCAAAGGCATTTTTAACCTTCCTGCTGCCAGCACAGTAATACTGGGTATATTCCCAGCACCTAGCACAATGCCTGGCACAGAGTAGGTGCTCAATAAATGTTTGCTGAATGGATATTCAATATAAATGTAACAGTGTACCCTGGAAAAAATACAAAGCAATGTACCCTGGACAAAAGAAATAAGTTCCTTCTCCCTTAACATTGTGTAGGAAATTCAAATAAAAAGATTCACTTTGGGTTTTTTTCCCCCAGCTCACATCAGTGCAACTTTTATTTGCATCTATAATACAGATGCATGCGAATGAACTTATCTGTCATCTCTTCTGAGCTAACCATCATGACATCATGACCCGTCACCAGATATCAAAGCCAGTTCTTCTGAGTTATTCTTTCTCCATTTGTGTGTTAATGGTGTTACTTGCTCCTTTGTGATATAACTCACCTTCCAGGAGTTAACTCACGACTTCTGTATTCCCAGGATGCAGCGAGGCACTGCCTGCCTCTTTCTTGCTGATCAACATTGCTGAAAGGCCTGTGCAGAAACTTACAAAATGAAATGGGAGTTTTCTTCCCCTCCCTTCTGTTAAACTCTAACTTACCTCCCCTCACCCACATGGCAAGCCTAGCTGTCTGCCCCAGGCGGCCTCTGCCAGTCAGGCCGGGCCTGATCTTGTTCTCTGAATGTCTGAAGCAGGAAATACTGCTCTCATTCCAAAGTTGCTTCTTCTTGAGGGGGAACTTTTCTTTCGGAGAGGTAAATGTAGCCAGTCTGAGAAATCTTAGTTGATTATTTACTATTACTTAACCTTTGAAAGATTCCACTGCAAAAGGGAGGGCAGGTATTTATATAATGCACAGCCCAAGGAACATTTTTTTTTCCTTTGCATAACAAGTGAGCTAAGCTAGTTAGCTCGCAGTTATATATAAAGCGGCCAATTCTATGACTCCCTCCTTTTCCCAGAATGCCTCGCAGTGGACATGCAAAGCAGTCAATTTGCTAACAAGGCTGAAGGAGTTTGGTTTTACATCATTCCTGAATTACTGGTGGAGCTTTGCAAATCAGCTTTACCTGTGCTCATGGCTTTCCTTAGCTGATCTTTACAGCATGTAAGGGAATCCATTGATATAATGGCTAATGAAGACTTAAATAATATATGACGAGACTTTCTTAAAGCAGGACATCAAAACCCAAATGTGATTTTTACTGTTTTGAAATGTGGCTCTGGATTTCTTTTTTTTTTAAAGATTTTATTTATTTATTTTTAGAGAGAGGGGAACGGAAGGAAAAAGAGAGGGAGAGAAACATCAATGTGTGGTTGCCTCTTACACACCGCCTGCTGGGGACCTGGCCTGCAACCCAGGCATGTGCCTTGACTGGGAACCGAACTAGCAACCCTTTGGTTCTCAGACCAGCACTCTGCGCTGTGCCATACCATCCAGGGCTGGTTCTGGATTTTTGCAGCATCATTTCACAGGACTTGAGTTTTCAGGCCAGAAATAACATGTTATTTGTTTGTGCAGAAATAACAACTGTTCTGCTTTAGAAATATTATTATTATTACTACCTGAAGCAATTACTCCTAATACCTAAATGTCATTTGCAAGTAGTTAGGCATAATGCTGTGTAGAAACTCATACTGAGAGCTGTCATTTTAAAGGTTATAGGGAACACCATCCATTCGCTCTTGGGGTCCTTAAAATGTATAGTAAGTTAAAAAAAAGTGATTTATGTTACTTATGAGGCAAAGGCAAAGATGATAAACAGAGTTCACATCAAAAATAACAGTGCATGTTTTATTATGGCTACATCAGTTAGGAATAGCAATTGAGTACAAATCGTAGAGGTACTATTAGTGGCTAAAGCAAATCAGTGGTTTATTCTCACACATAAAGTCAGAAGGTGTGCAGTCATTAGGGATCCAAGTCTTCTGTCCTTCTCTTCTGCCGTCTAACCTCAGGATTCAAAATGGCTGCTGAAATGCCAGCTATTCCATCCACGTCCCAGGAAGGAAAAGAGAGGGGAAAAGGGCAAAAGGAGTATCCGATCATGTTTCCCAGAAGTCCCATCCATAAGTTTGCCAGATTTGACAAATAAAAACACTAATATATTGCATGGGACATACTTATATTAAAATTATTCGTTTATCTGAAATAAAAATGAACTGAGCAGACCATATTTTATCTGGCAACACTGCCCATCCACTAACATCTCCTTAGATCTCATTGGCCCACCCTACTGTCAGGGAGGCTGGGAAATGTAGTCTTTAGCCAGGCACATTGACACTTTGGAGTTGTTTTACTAATTTAAAAAAAAGAAAAATGGAGAGTGGCTATGGGGTAAGGAGCAAACAGTCAGGGGAGAGAGGGTGAGCCTAGGAAATGGACAGGCCTCACCCATGCCCCACACCCGCCGTGAGGCATTTCTCGACTGAGCGCTTTGTGGTCACTCTGGCCTCTGAATGCCTATGGCCCTTTTGGTCTCCATCCTAGATACAAAGTAAAGATACGGATTTTTAATACACGCATATATCTAGGGGCTATTGTCTTCTCCAAAGGGGTCAGACACTAACAATACTCCCACCCTCCAAAATAGTTTTGGAATTTCGATCCTGATGAAGCAGAAGTGTTCCTTTACAAGGAATCCAGGAAGCCGCAGTGGCATGCAGGACACTTTGGAAAATTGTTGTCTCTGAGCGGGAGCGTTCAACAAATTCCATTGTACATCCGAGTTACACCATGTCTTCCCAGAGCTTCCTCCCACCATTGTAAGAACAGTATCTTCTGGAAAGTCAGCAGCTCCAGCCAATGGGGACAGGACTGAGGAAGCAGCTGGTTTAGAAAACTGGCCTGGGAAAGAGTAATGGCCTCTCGTACCCAGTCATCGGTGGTCTGATCAGCCTCAGTAAAGCATGGTTTACATTGCTTACCTTCTAAATAAAAGAGGGCATAATAGGAGAAAACAGGCCCAAATTAAAATTCCCTCTGTGTCTAATTTGGGGGTCCCTTTTGCTTTATAGTGACTGCTTACAGCTCTTCCCACTATAAACCCTGCTTTATCCCCCTAACTCTTACCTGGGTGAACTTAGCATGTTTTATAAAATTCAGTCTCAACTTCTATTAAGTGACGCTTAAGCACACTAAACTATCCGCAGGTCCCTTTCCTGGTAACTGTGTGGTCAGCAAGCTTTCAAAGTGGGGATAAAATTAGTTTCTAAGACTAAACCTTAATGTCTCCATTTCTGTGCCTTAACACCTTTCCTGGATGGTTGCTGGGCAAACATTTCTGTGCAGGTGCTGATGACAGTAAACACATTACACACATTCAGCCTGGGATTTAACCACATTCAGTTCTGGGTTTGTCATATGCTCTCTCGCTATTTATACTGCTTTGGATCAGCTACTTGATACTAAGTAAAATTTGCCTCCAAGCTGTCCTGCAGGGAAAATGACCTATCCGGGGAGAATGCTGTTCCAACTTCATAACCTCTGACGATTGCCTAACAGTCCTCTGAAAAGGTTGTGGGAATGCAGTGTGTGAAAACCCGTGCCACCTCCTGGCACCCTGCTTTCGGGGCCCTTTCCAGCCAGCTTCTCCCACGTGGCAGCAACTGTAGACGGCAAGAACGATGTGGTAACTCGGCCTCTGCTCAAGGTCAGAACACACAGGCTTCACCAGCTTTTTGGTTATGATTTTACCAACCTTTTGGTTATTTCAGAAAGCAAGAAGAGAACAGAATAGAGGCAAGAATGGACCTATGGGATGGAAATAATGAGCCATTTATAACCCAAAATGAGACTGCCAGGAAAAACAAACACCCGAAACAGTACATTTTATCAGAGTCCTGTGCTGCCCGAGGCTAGCGGGGTACAGGGTACTGAGTGTTCAGCTTCCCAGGCCAAGAGCTACAGTAAGTCACACCCCCTGCACCGCTTCTCTCCTGTCAGCCGGATCAGCAGCCTTAACCATCTGGTGGAGAAGAGCTTTAGTGTTTTCTAAGTGTGTGCTGGGCGGCTGTTTCGCATTTTGATAAGGATGTGGAGTCATGTTGCAACACTTAACAAGTGCTTCTGCGTAACAGTTGCGCAATTCGGGGCTCTGTGCATCAGAGATGCACTGCTAACATCCAGCTCATGTAATGCATGAGCAGCCCCTCCAGGTCTCTCCTCACAGCCTTGGAAAATATTTTCTGGCTCTGAACTTGGCTCTGGTTTCCAGCAGTTCTTTGCCCCAAAGGTGCATGCAACGGCTCAGCTGCCGGCACCTGGTATTGAGGTGGGAAAATGGCACAGGCTGACCCCTTTCTGGCACCAGCACACAGGGGGCTGGCTGGCCCTGGTCCCCAGACAGCCTTGGCCTAACCTGAAGTGCCCAGGGGGAAGGGAGAATGAGGACTCTTAATCTAAGGAAGCGTAGGCCAGAAGATTAAACAGGAGCTGCTACAAGAGGTGACAAAAATGAAACGGATTCCCCCCAAGCAAGGCATCCTAGCTACATCGGGAGCCCTGTTAAATGCTTTGCTCACAGCTCCTTTGTTGACTGGAAATGTGGTGCTGTGCTCTCCTCTCCCGGCTTACCTGGAGCACAGTTACAAAGTAGGTCGAGTGTTTGGTGCCCTCTCACCTCCAATCACTGTACTCATGCTTCTTGGCTACTGTTTCCATCCAGGCTTCCATTCACTCAACAAAGCTTTGGAGCACCTGCTCCGTGCCCGTTGCTGTGCCAACCACCGGGCAGGGCTTTCACAACACCTGGTGCCCCCTGCAGCGCACTGGGCCAGCCCTACATGGGCCTCCTCTCCCCTGTCACTCTCAGCCCCACCATGTCCCAAAATTATCCCTCCCTTCATTCACTTCTCATGATTCTCTCCCTCTCCTCCCTTTCAGGGTGGGACTATTGCTTTATAATTCTTGTAGTAATATAAGGAGTTTTTCTCATGGAAGTGTAGGATTTGGGAGTCACCGATTCCTCTCAGAAGTTCTGCACATTAAAATTGATGGTTTGAAGATGTCTTCCATGAAATAAACAAGGGACTAATTGGGGTATTTGAAATAGGAGGGCACAGGGCAGTAATGTGTTGTCTGAGCCGGCTGTTTCCAATTTCACCAGAGAGACAGGCTGCCTCTTTCACCTCTTCACTTATTATTGGTGAGCTGTGTGTGTAGCGGTTAAGGGAACAAATTCTGGAACTGAACTACCTGGGTTCAGGTCCCAGCTCTGCAAGTTACAGTCTTCAGAGAGTTATTTGATCTTTGCTAATTTCCTTGTGAACCAAAGAGGAACGCTAGAAATAGCTATGTACTTCTCACGGAGTGGCTTGGAAATTAACATAAATTAGTGCGTATGAACTTTTCACAATACTAGCATGGGTAGTAAGCGCTCTATAAATATTAACTTTGATTTTTCATGACACCCACTTTATCTTTTTACTTTGCTATTAGATTCTCGTGTGAGTCGTTGCACTCAAATAGGAGACTTATTATTCAGGGCTGTAGTTTCCTCATCTGCAAAACAGGAAGTAGTGGCTGAGGATGTGGGGTAGAGGGCCAGTCAGGTGACCAGTTTCTCGTCGATGGTCTCTACCGGGTTCTTGAACATGGACAGCTCCTTTAAGCTCTCTGCATCCCAGAGACCGGATTTGATCTGCATTTCCCAAACTCGGATCATTCAAATAACACATTCAAAGGACAGAATCATTACCACATGCCTGAACCACAACTCTGTATCTGGCTACTTACTTGATATTTTTCATTAGATAATCTTTAAAGAAATTCACTGGCCTATGTCACTTTGCAATAATAAGAACTATCTAGAGTTCATCTAGGGAACTCTAGATTAAATGTTCACCGTGGATCCAGCCAGCAATAAAATCTTCTTGGTCACTGGTATATAATTTCCATGTGGTTATTTAACTTTGGATGTGTTTCTTTATATCATTTGCCTCCTTGAGGGCACAGACTATGGCTTATGCCTCTTTAAGAAACCAACCCCTAGGAGAGTACTTGGTAAATCTTTAATTTTTAATTTTAAATACATGCATACATACATACAAATACATCTTGTCACCTACTAGCCAGAGGCTAAGAAAACTTCCTTTTTCTCCACGGCAGGGTTACTATGTACTTTGGACGGTGGTTCACTAAATGAAGAGCGTGGCGCTCCGGGCCGTGAGTGGGAGCTCAGGAAACGGCAGCTTCTCTGACCGCCTTCCGTCCTCCTGTGCTCTTTGCTAGTGTGGCTCTTCGTCCCCGCGAAAAGCGGGCCTGCTTCCTAAGGAGTGTATAGCCCTGGCTATCGTTGGGCCAGAATAACTGTTTTCTTCAGCATCAGTCCTAAAAGAGTTCATTCCCAGGTCTAGAGACATCTGATACAAGATGGAAATTACATTTCTCAGTGTTATCATTGCAGAGGTCTCAAGAAATTACCTGGGACTTGCTGCAAGTTCATCAGCAGAAACTGAATGCATGCCCGCAGTTTCATGGGTTCAGAGTATGAGCAACTTCTCAATCAACCAACATTTACTACACACCTTCTTGAGTCCCTTCTGCATCAATAACCTTAGGAGACACAAATCCGAATCAGACCGTCGGGCTGTGAAGAGGCTAACAGAAGGTGAATGCCTTGGAAGCAAGGAATGTGGCTTGCTCATCATCGTGCCCTACAGCTCAGCACTGCATACACGTATGGTAGGTGTGCATTAAATATTTGTTCCGTAAATGAGCAAATGAATGAATGAAGACAGCAGTTGGTATTTAAAGAGCCTACAGTCTGTTTGAGAAGAAAGAAGGCACAGACAAATGAAGCATTAATTAACAATAAAGCCAACATTACAAGAAATAACACAGGCTATTATCAGTTAAGTGAAGGGTGTACTGTCCCATACCCTCTCCCAAAACACCGAACGTTGATTCAGGAGTAGGTCTTATAAAAGGATGTGTGTTGGCCCCTCTTCTGTACTCACTTTTTTGTTGTCGTTGTTGTTTTTCTGCCCAAGAGCCTGCCAAGCTGTCATGTGACTGACTTCTAAAGGCCACCGAGTTTGTCAGCACCTGAGAATGAACAGGAAGTTATTTAATGTAATAAGTCACTTGGTGTTTATCCTCCCAAGCGTCCTGCAGTCATCCACAAGCACGGAGAGAAACGGCAATGATGACTCTTTAAAAGCCACGAAATTAGAAGATGCAAGAAGTTGGGGAGCTTTAATTAATGGTTCTGCAGCTGTAAGTCAGGGTGACCCTTCATGAAAGGGCCTCTGCCAGGACATCCTGGGGAGAGGCGCTGGGCTTTCTACGGAGCTCTCTAGGATTGCAAACTGTCAGCATAAAAATAGCAGCTCAAATCAATGTTCTCTATTATTCATTAGTTACTGAAATACTCTTCCCAAATACACACTTAACTGAAAGATTCCTTTTTCTGTAGGGTTTTCAACCATTTTCTGTGCATGAATCAGACCCTATACTTCAGTCTATTTCCCTGGTCACCAGCAAAACTCTAATTAATCAGGAAGTATGACGATTTCCATTAAAATTCTTTTTGAAAAATGATTTATGGCCAATAAAAATTTCAAGCAGTGCAAAACAGTATAGAGGGGTAAGTAAGCTTCTGTCAACTTCTGGAACCCAGTCTTCCAGTCTGTTCCACAGAGGCACCCACCATTATACTTCTTAGGTAAGCTTCCAGAAATATTACACACATACACAAGCACATATGTATATATGCCCCCCTCTCTCTTATACATATCCTCTGTTCCTTAGTGAAACTTAACAAGATATTGTAGGATTTATTGTAAATCCATATAGTTAGATTTACCTCTTTCACTTCAACAGTTGTACCGTATTGCATTGTATAGATGTCCCAAAATTGACCCATCACTCTCCTCACCGACATACAGGTAGTTTCTAATCTTTGGCTCCCATAAACACAGTTTTTGCACATGCATATGAATAGAACTATAAATCAATATCTTAAAGTAGAATTGCAGAGTCAAGGAACAGGTGAATTTTAATTCTGATAGACGTTGCCAAGTGGTGATATTTAACTTTTGATGCAAATTACCAGAAACAAGAGTGAAGGCAGTATTTTATTCTAAGCTTTAATGCCTCTAAGAAGCAGCACATTTATTTATGAGATTCATTTGCCAATGTCTTTCCCACCTCTACACGCTCGTGCACACACGCACTATTACACATCCATTCAAAATATACCAACAACAGCTTACTAAATGAGGAACTTGCCAGGAGTTCCTTACCACCAAATTGTACAAGTGTTGCAACGGGGTTAACTCACGAAAGCCACATGTTCTCCGCTTTGGCCTTGCTGTGTTTGTGGTCCTAGTCATTTAGCAACACTGCCCTATTTTTCTTTTGTAACCAAAGGTCAGTTTATGACCTTGCCCCCTCCCTTCCTCCTCGGAAACACAAGCGCATCATTTCTTCTCACCATGGTTTCCTCACAAATGTAGCCAATATAAAATGTCAGGTCAGGCGGATTGTGGTGGCATCAGTGAAAAGGACCATGCATGATGGAAATTTGATTTACTTAATTTTCTGTCACTGTGAGGGTGAGTTAGTGAATGACAATCTTGAGCTCTCTGCTCAGCTGCCACTTCCCACACTGGCTTCTTATACTTAAAAAAAAAAAAAAGTGAAGAGACCCAGAACATTCTCCAGTTTCTCTAGTGTTTACCCA